>CM056050.1:104216844-104484520 GCA_029574335.1 Rana kukunoris | reverse complement strand
GGGGACCTGTCAAAACCAGATACCTGCCCCCCCCCCCCCCCCCCCCCCCCTCAAAAAAAAGTGCCAAATGTGGCACTGGTGCGAAGAAGCGGAGCTTCCCCTTTTGGGTGGAGCTCCACTTTAATTTGCAGGGATTTTCCCCTCACTTCCTGTTTGGCCATGGGACACAGATGACGAAAAGGGTATAGCCATTCTTTGCTCTTTCCAAAATGAAAAAAAAAAAAAAAAAGTTTTGCTTGTAGTTCTATTTTAACTGCTTAGCGACCCGCCCACCGTAGATATACTACGGCAGGGCAGGCACTCTGCACCAGAAAACATACCTGGTACATGAATCTGACACTGCGGGTCTGGGATACGCATGCGTGCTGGGAGCCAATCAAGGGGTCTGGTAGATGCGATGTCTGCCTGGACCCGCTGATTGTTCAGGAGAAAGGTAGAACGCCGTTGTAAACAAGGCAGACCAACGTTATTTGAACACAGCTGATCCTGTGTTCCTGCTAACCATGACCACGGATCTTTACCCTCTCCCATTTAAAGCACCCCCCCCCCCCACCAAAAGTTAGAAGGCACTCCCAGGTTGCACATTTAACCCTTTGATCGCCCCTGATGTTAACCTCTTCCCTGTCAGTGTTATTAGTACAGTGACAGTGCATATTTTTTTATTACTGATCACTGTATTGGTGTACTGGTCACCAAAAAGTGTCAGTTAGGTGTCTGATTTGTCCACTGCAACATCACAGTCCCTCTACAAGTTGCTGATCGTCGCCATTACTTGTAAAAAAATAAATAAAAATACAAATAAATACAAATATCCCATAGTTTGCAGACCCTATGGCCCAGATTCACGTAGATCGGCGCATTATCGGTCCGGCGTAGCGCACCACTTTTCCGTTAGACTTGCGCAATCTAGCCGCGTAATCCCGCGATTCACGTAGCTTTTGCGCAAGAGATTGCGCAAGCGTAAGGTTTTTTCCGGAGGCGTAAGGAGGAGTAATACAAATTGGGAGGGACGTGGGCGTGTTACATTGAAATGAGCCGTGACCCCATGCAAATGAAGGGCCGGCCGACTCGCGCATGCGCGCGTGAAGGAAACCATGTCAGCTCCGTTGTGCGCATGCTCACAACTCGGGAGCGGCGCAATCAGTGAAATTGGAAATGGACTAGGGCAACGTTGTGAACTACGCAGACAGCATAAATAGACACACACAAACGCACTTCCATTGCAAAAGTACATCCCTTTGTGTCCCTTCCCATTTAACAAAGTGCTTTTGCTCTGTTGTTCGTTAGAGTGTGTTTTGTAGTTGTCAGATTAGTGTTCTGTGTGATCTAGTGCTTGTTGGTAGTTTTGTGAAAGTGAGTTTGGATAAGTGTTTGAGACTGTTTGTTTGATTGATATATTTCTGAGCGTTTGTTTTCTTGCTTTATTTTTTCATCTGATTTTTTTGTGTCTGTTTCTTGCTGAGTGCTAGTGTGATTTTTGGGTGTTCTTTTTCTCTTTGTGTGTGTTCTTGCCTGATTGGTTGTGCTTGTATTTGTGACAGATTTTTGGTGACTGCTAGTGAGTTTGTTTGGAAGTATGACTGAGAGAAAACGAAAGCTGAATTTTACAGTGAGGGAAAAAAGAATTCTTGCCCGGGCCATTACCGACTATGGGCGTTTTCTCCACGGCCCGCAGAGTGCCACCACCACCCTGGCCAGGAGGAGGGAGATATTGGATAGGATCACGGAGCAGGTCAATTCATCGGGGGAGGGGGAGACACGGACCCGGTCTGGGATTGACAAGAAAATAAACGACCTCCGGCGTCAGGTGAAAAAAAAACTGGCCGCAATAAATGCCCATGCCAGGGGCACAGGAGGGGGCCCACCATGCCGGGTTAGATTTACAGCGACGGAGCGTGTGGTGGCCCTGACCTTTCACCGTCATGAAGTGGAGGGCCTGCCAGGCTTTGACACAAGTCCGGTCCCCGCGGTGCCAGGTAAGGTTTTTATTTCTCTCAGGTGTGTAGCATGTGTGGGGGAGGGGGTGAAAGGAATATGTGGCAAGTGTGTGGATCCTCCAACCTGTGAATGGTTTGTGTCATCCACAGCTGTGCAGGAGGGTGCAGGGCCATCTGGCCTGACCGCTCCAACGCCAGGACAGCAGCCTAATGAGCCCCCCCCAACAAGGCCAGAGTCCGCGGAGGAGGAACAAGAGGAGGAGGATGATCATGAGGAGGACGATCATGAGGAGGAGGAGAATCATGAGGAGGAGGAGTCCATGGCAGGCACTGGACGTTTGGTTTCTGCGGACTCTTCCCCTCTGGCTGCAAGAAGCCTGCCCTCCCTAAGGGGAGCCCCCCCCCTCCTCCCCCAACATGGCTCCCCTCACAAGGGCCTCCCCTTCTCCCCGGCCACAACCATCAGCTGGAGCCAGGAGGTCATCCCAGAGCACCAGGGGGGCGCCCAATCTCCTGCCCGCCTGTCTGAGAAGGAACCAGGCCATCCAGACCCGCCTTCTGAGACAGCTCTGCCAGACTATGGGGCGGGTGGATCAGAGCCTGTCCTCCATCAACGATAGGCTGGGTAACCTGGACTCCCACTCCCGGGCCTCCACAACCTGCCTAAATGACCTGCAAACTACAGCAGCAGGCGTTGGGCAGGATGTGAGGGCCCTTACCCAGGCTATCCAGGGCAACACGGCAACACTTGGTGCTGCCCTGGACAGAATAGCCGTGGCCTTGGAGGGCAGGCCGCCAGGTGGGCAGATCTCAGGGGCTGCTCCTCTTTCCCCGGCTTTTCCCCTCCCCCATGAGTCTCCCCTGAGGGGCCGGGGCCGTGGCCGGGGGCGCCCCAGGCGTGGCTCACGCAGAGGGCATTAATTTTTTTTTCCCCCTTTTTTGTTTTGAAAGCATTTTTTTTTTTGTTCTCTGCATTTTTTTTCTTCTCTGCATTTTTTTTTTTTTTTGCTGACATTTTTTGCATATTTTGGGTTGTGAATGCTGTTTGAATGTGGGGGTGACATTCCTGCTGGAAAAGGGGTGTCACCTCTATTTTGGTGGAGAAGGTTTCCCCAGGACCAGGGAGAAGTGATCCCCAGTCCGTGTGAATGGTGTATGAATGTACAGTGACATAATTGGAGCCTTGACGTGGCGTTACTGCTCACCAGTCTTGCATGGTGGACTGGTGCCAATCCAATTTGATGAGGATGTGGGTGTGTGTGTGCTAGGGACCATAGTGGTGTGCATGCATGCATTCTCATTGTGCCATGATTAATGTGTGTGTTTAACGTGCAAAGATGCATAATGTGAGCTGGCATGAGATGGGGTCATGAGATGGGGGTCCAGTTCATATGCAGAGTCACCTTGAAGGGAAAAGACAGGAGGATGTTAGTCATGCATGTCCCACTTGTGAGGTGTGCATCACGGGAGGGGATAGTCATGCCTGACTCCATGTCACTCACCAACCAGCCAGCTGTCCCCATACATGTTCTGTTCGAAATCTGTGGGGATGGGGCTCTGATTGTATATGTAGCTGTCATGGGTGTCATGGGTGGTGCCATGTGTTGGGCTGCTGATGTCCTCCTGCAAGGTTGTGGTAATTCCATGATGGCATGAGGGGTGAATCTGAAGATGCGCGACACCTCAGAAATCACTCATGCCAAAGATGTCTATGCGTGTGTGATATATCAAGTGAAGAGTGAGGGGCTTGTATCAGATAAGAATATTGTATTAGATTAATTAAAATTGTAAATTTTATATAAGCAAATAAAAAAAAAAAAAAAACATCTCCCGTGCCCTCCTTAGTGCCATCCTCCGTGCCCTCCTCCTTCTTTGTTCATCTAAAGTCAGTAGTATAGCTATGCGCGACGATGCCCCTGTTGGCATACAGATTGTTGGGCAACACGTGTGACTGCTGAACTCCTCACTAACAGTGTTGCTTTATCTGACAATTAGACTTTTTTTCAAAATTTAGACCAGCTTTTAGGTCCTCTAACTTTAGACAGAACATTTTGCTGTTGCGCACATCGCGTAGCCTGCGCAGCAACTGCGTTTTTTTGTGAATCCCCGTAACTCCCTCATTAGCATATTTGACTAGAAAATCAATGGTGTGTCTAGCGCAGTTTTGCGCGAAGGGAAGCGAATGTCTAACTCAATTACGCCGGACCAAAAAACGTAGATTTCTGGCGTATATTGTTTTGTGAATCGCGTGCAACTATACGCACGCGCACATTTAGACTTACGCACGCGCAACAGCAGTTGCGCACGCGTAGTCGCTCTGTGAATCTGGGCCATGGACTTTTGTGCAAACCAATCACTATACACATGTGATTTTTAATCAAGAATATGTAGCAGAATACATATTGGCCTAAATTTATTTTAAAAAAATACTGTTTTTTTTTTTTTTTTTAAATTGGGAATGTTTTAAAGCAAAAGTAAAAAATATTGTTTTATGAAAAAAGATATATATATATAAATATTTTAAATACCACCAAAATAAAGCGTTATTTGTGGGTAAAATTGTATTTGCGTACGGCGTTGCACGCCCGTGTAATTGTCAATTCAAGTAACACAGCGTCGTATCGCTGGTAAATCCTCTGGAGATGAAGTTGTCAAAAAAAAAGAAAAGTAATGCAGACACCACATCGGATGATTAAAAAGCTGCAATCTGTAATTTCTTTGGTTCTACATTTTTTTAAAACGGTTTTAAAAGATTTTGGGGTAGAGATAAAAAATTATACATTCTCTGGGCAATTTCCTTTGGACTCTCCATAATTGTGTAATAGGAGGACAAAATTGAACAATCTGTTTAACTTGTATTAAGTCATGCAGGCCCTTTGGCCATAGGTGTACGCAGCCCATTGCATTAGAGTGTGCACCACAAAGCTCAAACACATGTGTTTATATACTGACGGTGTCATTAGAGCAATGGACGGTGTCAGTAGGGTAGAAATTGGTGTCAGTAGGGTAGTGGATGGTGTCAGTAGGTATAAATTGGTGTCAGTAGTAGTGGATGTGTCAGTAGGTATAAATTGGGTTGTCAGTAGGGGGATAAATTTGGTGTCAGTAGGGTAGTAAGAATGGTGTCAGTAGGGTGGAAATTGGTGTCAGTAGGGTTTGGATGGTGTCAGTAGGTAGTGGATGGGTGTCAGTAGGGTAGTGGAAGGTGTCAGTAGGGTAGTGGATGGTGTCAGTAGGGTAGAAATTGGTGTCAGTAGGGTAGTGGATGGTGTCAGTAGGGTAGTGGAAAGGTGTCAGTAGGTAGTGGTTGGTGTCAATAGGGTAGAAATTGGTGTCAGTAGTGTAGTGGATGTGTCAGTAGGGTAGTGGATGTGTCAGTAGGTAGTGGATGTGTCAGTAGGGTTGTGGATGGTGTCAGTAGGGTAGTGGATGGTGGTCAGTAGGGTAGAAATTGGTGTCAGTAGGGTAGTGAATGTGTAAGTAGGGTAGTGGATGGTGTTGGAAGGGTAGAAATTGGTGTCAGTAGGTGTAGAAAAAGTGTGTCAGTAGGGTAGAAATTGGTGTCAGTAGGGTAGTGGATGGTGTCAGTAAGGTAGAAATTGGTTTCAGTATGGTAGTGGATGGTGTCAGTAGGGTAGAAATTGGTGTCAGTAGGGTAGTGGATGGTGTCAGTAAGGTAGTGGATGATGTCAGTAGGGTACAAATTGGTGTCAGCGGGGTAGTGTATGGTGCCAGTAGTTTTTATTTGTATTCTTTTATTTTATATTATTTTTTACAATTTTATTTGTTTCATTTTTTTTTTTACCATTTTTCCAAAATAGGGGGAATGTTTGGCGCATGGGGTGATTAGGGTGTGCCCAGGCACACCTGGCACACCCTGTGTGCACGCCTGTGTCTTTGGCTATGTAGTTTAATGTAGATCTGAAGGAAATTGTACAATCAGATTGCATAGTGTATGCCCTCTTACATTGGTGGACATTCCCAGTGATGAAATAGCAGTGACATCATAGCCAGCAATCATGACATGTGAGATCTGTCCCTAGAAATCCCTACTCTTGGGAATAAATGTGTCCTGTGCCATGAAATCCTTCTATTGACTCTCCATCCTTCCCTATTGACAAACATGCTCTATGTGTAAATACACAAGTGATCAGGGCAGGAGGTCCCTAGCCTAGATCAGCACAGTGTCCCTGGAAGGCTGTCCCATGCCTACATGCCCCCCTCCATCATCAGAGCAGCAATAAAACTTTTGCCCCCCATCATGTGCAGCCTTTGTGCTGGGGATGCAGAGACAATGGCAGAACGCGAGCTCAGTGCAGAGCCAGGTGCTTTTTGTTGGCAGCTCGCTTGCTAATGACTCGAGGCTCTCACCCAGCAGCTGCCTTGCTGCCTCCTTTGTATGCTCCATTGTTGCAGCACGCCCCTCGTTAATGCACAGGCTGCCCGGGGCAGAGCCTGGGAACACATTGAACTGGAGGAGCCTCCAGAGCTGACACTTGGGCTGCCTGGCTGGCTGGCTGGGGGAGCTTTGCATCTGCCTGGCCCCAGTCATTGTCAGCAGGCTGCTCTGCCATTGGCTGCCTCTACTGCTGGCTAATAGGTTCAGCACAGACACTGCTCTCCCATCTGTCCTACTCTTTATTGTTCAGCCTGCCTGCAGCCAGCACTGGGTTAAGGACTGCTCCAAAGAAGCCATGTCTGTGTGTTCCCCAGCTAAAGTAAGTACAGCTTCCTATGGCAGTGATTGCTCCTATATGTCTGTGCTGTGTGCATTACATTCAACTTACAACATGCTTCCTTCCATTGTGTGTTTTCTGTTGACTTGCATTGTGCTCTATGGAACCTGTACCCAGTCATTAGATGTAGAGCAGGTGCTTGCTGGATTTGCTGTACAGGGGTTTGCTATGGCTCAATCCCCCACAGTGACATTGCTTCTGCTTATTAGAAAGACTTTCTGTTTGTATTTTTGTATTAGTGGTACCTCAACCTTTTTTACCATAACTTTCTGGCCTCATGGAATCAATGCTAATAATTACTAGATCTACAGCTTTGTGTACATTAGAGTGATGGTCACTGGGAAGAATGCTTTTTAATGGAATTATACAGTCTCTGGGCAATTTCCTTTTGGATTCTACAAAATTGTGTAATAGGAGGATAAAATTGAACAATCAAGTCAGGCAGGACCCTTTGCTATGTCGTTTATAGTAGATCTAAAGGAGATTGTACAATCAGATTGCAAAGCGTATGGCCAGCTTTAGAGTTTTGGTCGTTGGGAAGAATGCTCCTTACAGTTGCGTCTTCAGGAATAATGCTCCTTACCAGTTGTGGTCATCAGGAAGAATCCCACTTACAGTTGTGTTTTCCAGGAGGAATGCCCCCTTATATTTGTAGCCATCTGGAAGAATCCCCCCCCCCCCTCACATTGATGATCTTTGGGTGACATGCTCAATATATTGTTGGTCATGGGGAGGAATGCCCCTTTACAACTGTAGTCATCAGGAAAAATGCCCCTTTACATTGGTGTTTATCAGGAGGAATGCCCATTTATATTGGTGTTTATCAGGAGGAATTCTATGTATTTGTGTCACTTTAAAAGTCCCACCCCTGAGGGGGTCCACTTTGTTCTTTCTTTATCAGGAGGAATGCCCACCTACAGTTGTGTTTACCGGGAGGAATGCCGCCTTACAGTTGTAGCCATCCTGAAGCATGCCCCCTAACATTGATGATCATTGGGTGAAATGCCCAATATGTTGTTGGTCATGGGGAAGAATTCCCCCCTTACAGTTGTAGTCATCAGGAAAAATGCCCACTTACATTAGTGATTATCAGGAGGAATGCCCCCCTACAATTGTGTTTACCAGGAGGAATGCCCCCTTACAATTGTGTTTACCAGGAGGAATGCCCCCTTACAGTTGTGTTTACCAGGAGTAATGCCCCCTTACCCTTACAGTTGTGTTTACCAGGAGGAATGCCCCCCTACAATTGTGTTTACCAGGAGGAATGCCCCCTTACAATTGTGTTTACCAGGAGGAATGCCCCCTTACAATTGTGTTTACCAGAAGTAATGCCCCCTTACAGTTGTGTTTACCAGGAGGAATGCCTGCTTACATTTGTAGACATCACAAAGCCCCCCTCACATTGATGATCATAGGGGGAAATGCCCATATAAAATTACATTGGTTGTTATCGGGAGGAATGCCCCCTTACTTTGGTGGTCACCAGGAGAAATGCCCCCTTACAGTTGTGGTCGCCAGAAGGAATGCCCCCTTACATTGGTCATCATCAAGAGGCATGCCCCCTTACAGTTGTTGTCTCCATTAGGAATGTCCCCTTATATTGGTGGTTATCGGAAGGAATGCCCCCTAAGGCCGCGTACACATGATGATGTCCGCTCAAACATGTCAAACATGTCGATGGACCATTTGCAGCAGTCATGTCTCATCGGATTTTGGTCCGATGGCGTGTACACACCATCGGATCAAAATCCCCGCTGGCAGACAGCGCGGAGACGTGGCGGTGACGTTGATGCCGCTACGTCAGCGAACCAGGAAGTGAAAAACTTCCACGCATGCGTCGAATTCGTTCGACGCATGTGCGGGCAGATATGTCCGCTGGTTAGTGTGCTAACCAGCGGACATATCCAGCGGACAAATTTTAAAGCATGCTTTGAAATTTGTCCGCTGGACAAACATTTCCGCTAGCCCATACACACGATCGGATTTGTCTGCTGAAACGGTCCATCGGACCAGTTTCAGCGGACAAATTAGATCGTGTGTACGCGGCCTTACAGTTATAATTAGGAAGAATACTTGTTTAAATTGATGGCCATGGAGAGCAATGCCTCCTTACATTGATGGTCACCAGGAGGACTGTCCCCTTACAGTTATGGTCTTAAGGAGGAATGCCCCCTTTACATTGGTGGTCATCAGGAGGAATACCCCTTACAGTTGTAGTCATTGGGAAGAATGCTTCTTTAAATTGGCGGTCATCGAAAGGAATGCACACTTACATTGGTGGTCTTCGGGAAGAGGCCTCCTCATATTGGTGCCTTTCCAATCCAAATGCCTGCATCATCCTGTTTTTAGCCCTGATGAAGGGGGAATGCTGAGCCCCAGAAACGTGTTGGGTTACAAAAAAATCTTTTAAAAAGTCTGTACAAGCTGGTGTGCCGCTCCCATTCTTTTAAAACTTCAAGAAACTACTCTGGCGGTCCAGCAAGGCCCTGCAGTTGCTGGTGAGCAGCCTCTAGGACCACAAACTATCCAGTTAAAATGCATCCACATAGGGTTCAGCGCTCCTACATCACAAAGACCCTCATATTGTTTGGCATAGGGAGGAATACCCCCTTACATTGATGGTCATAGGGAGGAATACCCCCTTACATTGATGGTCATAGGGAGGAATACCCCCTTACATTGATGGTTATAGGAAGAAATACCCCCTTACAATGATGGTCATAGGGAGGAATACCCCCTTACATTGATGGTTATATGGAGAAATACCCCCCTACAATGATGGTCATAGGGAGGAATACCCCCTTACATTTGTGCTCATCAGGAGGACACAGGCGGAATTTCCCCTGGCTGTTGTCATCAGCAAGGATGCTCTTTTACAGTTGTGTTCATCGGGAAGAATGCCCCCTTTAAGATACAGAGGATAAAAAGATTATTGCTGTCATTGGTTACTTATCTGGGAGTCAGAAAATGCTCATTGCTCAGGGAACCTGCTGACCTATGGAGGAACCCTGGTTAAGATTGGTTGGGTTACACTGTACAAGATGGGGGTGGATTTATTATCCAGATATGGCATGCTGGCAACAGATACAGAAAGTGATGCCAAATGATGCAGATAGTGAATGTGAGTCTGTAGGGCCATGCTTTGATTGTCAGCTCTTTGGGCAGTGTAAACAATGTGCTTTCTGCATTGAAACATTATATGAAGATCTTTTCCCCCTAGCAACCATTCTAGTGTGACGACCTCTCATTCATTTGTAACTAGGATCTTGGTTGCTATGGGAAACAGCTCCACTTTACTTTTTGCAAATGAGCTCTGAACTCTTGATAGATAATATTTCTTTAGTATGAGATTTGTTCCGCACATCGAGCTTTATCTTTCCTTCTCCGAGAATTTGTAACACGCTGGTTTAGGAAAACAGATCAACTTTGTCTCCACAAATCTTTCCCTGTTATTGTAGAAAATGTACTTGTTATGTATCTTTTATGTTATGTATATTTTATATCTTTTATGTTATGTATATTTTATATCTTTTATGTTTTGTGGCATCAGAATTGTTATTTTGTATATATAAATCGATGTTTATTTATGTACTGACATTGCTTTTGTTAAAATAATATATAAAAATGGAGTAATGGGCATAAAGTCCACACGGCTCACTGTAATGGAAATGTGGACTGAAGTCGCTGACCTGCGCTCTGCGTCCAGCTGTGCGTGGCAAAGTCTGTAGGTAGCCATGTATAGTGCATGTCGTGAGGAGGTTGTATGAGTAGGAGGAGGTTGTGGGGGGCAGGGGGGGTCTGTGTGTGTGTGATATCCATTGTAAAGACCTGCTCTCTATTCTGCACTCAGGCTTGCTAATGGCAGCACGCCTAACTCAAGAGGGTCTTTGTAAGGCCTGGCTGTAGGGGGCAGGTGCAGGAAAGGGTTAACGTAAAGGCATCACTTGTGCCACATGCCCTATTATTTGAACATATGCATTAGGCTATTGAAAGTTTTCAGGAGATGGGCAGGCCACCAGTTGCCGGTCTCCTGCAGCTCCAGTAGACATCTGTTGCCCCAGAGAGTATTAACCAATCTCTTCAATGGGACATCTTTTCTTTGTAAGAGGGAGGTGAGCAGACAACAGCACTGGCTCAAACACAATGCTAATTAAATACATAGAAAGCAGGCCCACAGCTTTTTATTACATATTCATTCTTTTTTCCAGCATTGTCTCGGAACATTGGACTAATGCATTTTATTTTTAGGAAGCACTGTCATGCTCGCGTCCTAAATGTATTCGCAGGAATAGAAACGACAGAATGGCATCGGCCTGCTCATTTTCTTCTGACTTTTTATTTTTTTTAGACCTCTTGAAAAAGCTACAGTGTTTTTTTTATACTGATCTAAAATGCAACCCATTGTTTACAATGTGCCTGTTCAGACCGGCGCGTAAACAAAATGCAACCCATTGTTTACAATGTGCCTGTTCATACCGGCGCGTAAACAATTGCTGCGTATTCTTGAGTAAAAAGAAAAAAAATAGAAAGATTTGCTTTCCTGGTCAGTATTTTGCGCTGCTACGTCCAAATAAGCATATGAGCATAAATAACAATGAAGTTTCCCCCAGGAATGTATTGTGTGCGCAAATGCTCGAACGCGCATGTACGCGCAAATATAATATTATTGAATGATCCCTAGGAGGTGTATTGTGCGCGCAACTGCTTGAACGCGCTTATACTTGCAAATACAATATCACTGAATGCACCCTAGGAATGTATTGTGTGCGCAAATGCTCGAACGCGCATATACGCGCAAATACAACATTATTAAATTTTCCCTAGGAGGTGTATTGTGCGTGCAACTGCTTGAAAGCACATATACGCGCGAATACAATTTTATTGAATGCTCCCTAGAAATTAATTGTGTGTGCAAATGCTCAAACGCTCATATACGCGCGAATACAATATTATTGAATTTTCCCTAGGTGTGTATTGTGCGTTCAAATGCTCAAACGCGCAAATACGTGCAAATACACATTGAATTTTCCCTAGGAGGTATATTGTGCGTGTAAATGCTCAAACGCTCATATACGCGCGAATACAATATTATTGCATTTTCCCTAGGAGGTGTATTGTGCGCGCAAATGCTTGAACGCACATATACGCGTGAATACGTTATTGAATTTTCCCTAGGAAGTGTATTGTGCGTGCAAATGCTTGAACACGCATATGGGCGCAAATACAATATTATTGAATGCTCCCTAGGAATGTATTGTGTGCACAAATGCTCAAACGCACATACACGCACAAATACAATATTATTGAATTTCCCCTAGGAATGTATTGCGCGCGCAAATGCTTGAACACGCATATTTACGCGAGAATACAATATTATTTAATTTTCCCTAGGAAGTGTATTGTGTGCGCAAATGCCCAAACATGCATATACAAGAAAATACAGTATTATTGAATTTTCCCTAGGAAGTGTATTGTGCGTGCAAATGCTTGAACACGCATATGGGCGCAAATACAATAATATTGAATGCTCCCTAGGAGGTGTATTGTGCGTGGAAATGCTTGAACGCAAATAAATATACGCTAAACAGATGCCTGAAATTACAACCAAAAAAGCAGATGCTCAAACATCAGTACTGTGTGCAAGAGGCCTTAAAAAGGAACTGCAGTCTGCTCACATAATTTGTAATAAAAACATCTTTGTCATTCTGAAGCTTCCCTCCAACCACTTTGTATATTATTTTATATATACCGTATTTATCGGGGTATTGCGCGCTCCCCTAATGTCGACCTTGAATTGCTGTAAAAAAAAAAAACATTTTAGTACTTACAGTTTTGGTGTCTTGCGCGGCGTCTATCAACGGCCTTGTCCGGTCCGGCGTCCGTCTTCGGTGTCCTCCCGGCTTCTCCAGCACTGTCTCTAGTTGAATCCCCACTTCCCGGGCTCAGTTTGAACGCCTCCGCTGACATATACCGCGTGCAGTACACTCGGGTGCATTCGGCAAGGCTCGGCTTCGCTCGTGCTCACGCTCTGTGACGTTTATGCGTGAGCACGAGCGAAGCCGAGCCTTGCTGAATGTACCCGAGTGTACTGCACGCGGTATATGTCGGCAGCTCAGTTCAAACTGAGCCCGGGAAGCGGGTAGCGGCGTATATCTCGCACCCACAATTTCCCCCTTATTTTAAGGGGAAAAAAGTGTGCGGTATACGCCGATAAATACGGTACTGTGACTCTCTAATTACCAAATATGCTGCAGAAATCTCCCTCCACTAAGCCTGGCTGCAACAATTTTAACTGTGAGCAGCAGAAGAAGCTGAAACCTGTTCACTTCCTGGATGTACACAGAGGCACACCTCCAGCTCTGCAGCCCTGCAGCTCTCATTGGCCCTCTTATGACTCACCCCCCCTCCCCCCTCAGTGAGAGAGAACGGTGCATGATGTCATAAGCCTGGGCTTATGACCAGACAAGAAACAGAAAGTGGGCTGTATAAGGTATTTACTGGCAGAACAAAAAAAAGTTTTACTATCCAAAGTTAAAACAACAAGAGCAAAAGATTTATTAGATGGACAGATGACTGAAGGACTTTAAAGTGTTTGTACCATGTAGGATTTTATATATATATGGTAACATGCCCATATACACCTGTCTACACAAGCATGCACTGCACACATATACGGATATAATTCATTTATTGTTATTGTTTTGTATTCATTGCAGGCATTTATATAGTGCCTACAATGTACACAGCACTTTGCATATTATACATTTACATAAGTCCCTGACCTCCAGGAGCTTACAATCTAAGGTCCCTATCTCGCATTCATACATACACATTTGGACTGGAGCCAGTTAACATACTAGCATGTCTATGGAGTGCAGGGGGAACCCAGCTAAGCACAGGGAGAACATGCAAACTCCATGCAGAAAATGTCCTGCTTGGGATTTGGCCTGAAGATCCTAGTGCTGCAAACCAGGAGCGCTAATCAATAGCTTGTGTGTAATTAACCCTAACTAAAAGCCACCCAGGCCTGGTGCAAAATTTAAACAGGGTCCCTTCATATCTCATACAAAACTTTCAAATAATCAAAGCTGTAAATGAGGGAAATACAGAACATACAATTAAAGAAGATCTAAACCCAATCAATGCATATCATAGATGCCTTAATGCAAATCCCAGGCGCCAGGTCGCTGTGGCAACTATAAATTGTATGTTGGCGCCCAGGCTTTTGTCAGCCAAGTCACTGTTGCAGAGATGTTTCATTTGTGACGCCTGGGACATGCAGTTCCGAGCGCTGGGCAAGTCTTTTTTTTCACATCAGGCCCTGCTGCAGGCAAGCAGCAGGGCTCATTTGTCAAGTGGAAGCATTCAGGTGGCTCCCCTGGCGCCTGATTGCTTCCACACACGTGGGTAAAGTGCCCCCACCGCGCATACCCCCTGCTATGTATAGCAGGTGCCACAAAGTAGAGGTGCCTTTTAGACCCTGCATGTCGAATTAAAGAGAACCTGTCACCAAAAAAATCATCAAATGTGATGAAAAAAATGGCATTTAAAATCACAAAGTTATACCCAAGCGCATGAAATCACCTTCCCCCCAAAAAAACATTGAGGCCCTCCTCCCCCACATAAACAAGTGGTGCCTACACATGAGAACGTCATTGCGATACGCACATTACATATCACCGCACAAAAACTGACTCCTAACTTTTTTGTCTGACTTCTAAGTTCAAAGCAGATTTGTCAATCCCTGCCTTAATCTGTTAATGAAGTTTCAAAAAAATAGTTGTCAATTATTTTAAATCTCCACTCCTCAACTTTTTTGTCTGACTTCTAAGTTCAAATGCAGATTTGTCAATCCCTGCCTTAATCTGTTAATGAAGTTTCAAAAAAATAGTTGTCAATTATTTTAAATCTCCAGCTTTCTTTAACATGAAACAAAAATTGTGCTCATGATCCTGCACATATTGCTTGCATGATCCACATATTGTATGGGATGACAACTATCTCCCAACTATACAGTATGTCTATACATGATCCACCATATTGTCATCATGATCACACATGATCCCCACAATTGTGCAGGCATGATCCACATGATATTGATACAGGCATGATCCACATATTGATCCACCAATTGTGCAGACATGATCCACCAATTGTGCAGACATGATCCACCAATTGTGCAGACATGATCCACCAATTGTGCAGGCATGATCCACATATTGTACAGGACATGATCCACATATTGTACAGGATGATCCCAATTGTGCAGGCATGATCCACCATATTGTGCAGACATGATCCACCAATTGTGCAGACATGATCCACCAATTGTGCAGACATGATCCACCAATTGCAGACATGATCCACATGATCCACCAAGACATGCAGACATGATCCACATATTGTGCAGACATGATCCACCAATTGTGCAGACATGATCCACCAATTGTGCAGACATGATCCACCAATTGTGCAGACATGATCCACCAATTGTGCAGACATGATCCACCAATTGTGAAGACATGATCCACATATTGATACAGACATGATCCACATGATATTGATACAGACATGATTGCAAGGCATGATCCAGACATGATCCACCAATTGTGCAGACATGATCCACCAATTGTGCAGACATGATCCACCAATTGTGCAGACATGATCCACCAATTGTGCAGACATGATCCACCAATTGTGCAGACATGATCCACATATTGTACAGACATGATCCACCAATTGTGCAGACATGATCCACCAATTGTGCAGACATGATCCACCAATTGTGCAGGCATGATCCACATATTGTACACATGATCCACCAATTGTGCAGACATGATCCACCAATTGTGCAGACATGATCCACCAATTGTGCAGACATGATCCACCAATTGTGCAGGCATGATCCACATATTGTACAGGCATGATCCACATATTGTGCAGACATGATCCACCAATTGTGCAGACATGATCCACCAATTGTGCAGACATGATCCACCAATTGTGCAGACATGATCCACCAATTGTGCAGACATGATCCACAATTGTGCAGACATGATCCACCAATTGTGCAGACATGATCCACCAATTGTGCAGACATGATCCACCAATTGTGCAGACATGATCCACAAATTGTGCAGACATGATCCACCAATTGTGCAGACATGATCCACATATTGTGCAGACATGATCCACCAATTGTGCAGACATGATCCACCAATTGTGCAGACATGATCCACCAATTGTGCAGACATGATCCACCAATTGTGCAGACATGATCCACATATTGTACAGACATGATCCACATATTGTACAGACATGATCCACCAATTGTGCAGACATGATCCACCAATTGTGCAGACATGATCCACATATTGTACAGACATGATCCACATATTGTACAGACATGATCCACATATTGTACAGACATGATCCACCAATTGTGCAGACATGATCCACCAATTGTGCAGACATGATCCACCAATTGTGCAGACATGATCCACCAATTGTGCAGACATGATCCACCAATTGTGCAGACATGATCCACATATTGTACAGACATGATCCACCAATTGTGCAGACATGATCCACCAATTGTGCAGACATGATCCACCAATTGTGCAGGCATGATCCACATATTGTACAGGCATGATCCACCAATTGTGCAGACATGATCCACCAATTGTGCAGACATGATCCACCAATTGTGCAGACATGATCCACATATTGTGCAGACATGATCCACCAATTGTGCAGACATGATCCACCAATTGTGCAGACATGATCCACCAATTGTGCAGACATGGTCCACCAATTGTGCAGACATGATCCACCAATTGTGCAGACATGATCCACCAATTGTGCAGACATGATCCACATATTGTACAGACATGATCCACATATTGTACAGACATGATCCACCAATTGTGCAGACATGATCCACCAATTGTGCAGACATGATCCACATATTGTACAGACATGATCCACATATTGTACAGACATGATCCACATATTGTACAGACATGATCCACCAATTGTGCAGACATGATCCACCAATTATGCAGACATGATCCACATATTGTACAGACATGATCCACCAATTGTGCAGACATGATCCACCAATTGTGCAGACATGATCCACCAATTGTGCAGACATGATCCACCAATGCAGACATGATCCACCAATTGTGCAGACATGATCCACCAATTGTGCAGACATGATCCACCAATTGTGCAGACATGATCCACCAATTGTGCAGACATGATCCACATATTGTACAGACATGATCCACATATTGTACAGACATGATCCACCAATTGTGCAGACATGATCCACCAATTGTGCAGACATGATCCACCACATGTGCAGACATGATCCACATATTGTGCAGGCATGATCCTCCTTTGTCAATGTCAGGAAGCCAGCACAGATCAATCATTTGCAGGAAATTCTGGAGTGAGTACATGTAGACAGGAAGCGGTTGAAAATTACAGGAGGAGATCAGCAGCAGTAAGATATCAGAGAGTGAAAAAAGGGATTTAATGATAAAAAATAAATCATGACATGTGTTTATGATACACAATGTGATTAGAAACTAGAAGTTATTCAGTCAACTGATTAACCTTACTGTTCCACTTACTTGAGTATGCAATTAGCTGTGTGAAAGTTGTGAGAAATGTTATAGCATTCTTAAAAATTGTGCCCTTCTGCTTAATTGAATATTTTTTTTACAAACATTCAAACCACCAAACAAAACATTTGGCATTGGTTGTTTGAATGTTTGTAAAAAAAAAAAATCAATGTCGCCAGTTTTTGAGGTTAACTGTCCAAGACTACCCATTGCTAGGAGAAGACCAGAGAGGGCTTAATCCAAGACTACCCATTGCTGGCAGAAGACCAAAGAGGACATTATCAAGGATTACCCATTTCTGGAAGAAGACCAAATATGGCATTATCCAGGACTACCCATTGCTGGGAGAAGTCCAGAACTACTTATTGCTGGGAGAAGACCAAAGAGGACATTATCAAGGATTACCCATTTCTGGAAGAAGACCAAATATGGCATTATCCAGGACTACCCATTGCTGGGAGAAGTCCAAAGAGGGATTTATCCAGGGCTACCTATTGCTGGGAGAAGACCAAAGAGGGCTTCATCCAGGACTACCCATTGCTGGGAGAAGACCAAAGATGGCTTCATCCAGGACTACCCATTGCTGGGAGAAGACCAAAGAGGGCTTTATCCAGGACTACACATTGCTGGAAGAAGACCAAATATGGCATTATCCAGGACTACGCATTGCTAGGAGAAGTCCAGAGCTACCTATTGCTGGGAGAAGACCAAAGAGGACATTATCAAGGATTACCCATTTCTGGAAGAAGACCAAATATGGCATTATCCAGGACTACCCATTGCTGAGAGAAGTCCAAAGAGGGATTTATCCAGGGCTACCTATTGCTGGTAGAAGACTAAAGAGGGCTTCATCCAGGGCTACCCATTGCTGGGAGAAGACCAAATATGGCATTATCCAGGACTACCCATTGCTAGGAGAAGTCCAGAGCTACCTATTGCTGGGAGAAGACCAAAGAGGACATTATCAAGGATTACCCATTTCTGGAAGAAGACCAAATATGGCATTATCCAGGACTACCCATTGCTGGGAGAAGTCCAAAGAGGGCTTCATCCAGGACTACCCATTGCTGGGAGAAGACCAAAGAGGGCTTTATCCAGGACTACACATTGCTTGGAGAAGACCAAATATGGCATTATCCAGGACTACCCATTGCTAGGAGAAGTCCAGAGCTACCTATTGCTGGGAGAAGACCAAAGAGGACATTATCAAGGATTACCCATTTCTGGAAGAAGACCAAATATGGCATTATCCAGGACTACCCATTGCTGGGAGAAGTCCAAAGAGGGATTTATCCAGGGCTACCTATTGCTGGGAGAAGACCAAAGAGGGCTTCATCCAGGACTACCCATTGCTGGGAGAAGACCAAATATGGCATTATCCAGGACTACCCATTGCTAGGAGAAGTCCAGAGCTACCTATTGCTGGGAGAAGACCAAAGAGGACATTATCAAGGATTACCCATTTCTGGAAGAAGACCAAATATGGCATTATCCAGGACTACCCATTGCTGGGAGAAGTCCAAAGAGGGCTTCATCCAGGACTACCCATTGCTGGGAGAAGACCAAAGAGGGCTTTATCCAGGACTACACATTGCTTGGAGAAGACCAAAGAGGGCTTTATCCAGAACTACCTATTGCTGGCAGAAGACCTAAAAGGGCTTTATCTAGGACTACCTATTTCTGGGAGAAGATCAAAGAGGTCCAGGAACTGACTGTCCTCTTTGTCTGAGCAGAATTACAAACTGACTTTGGCCGGCAAAAGTCAGTTTTTTCCAAATAGGTTCCTTAAAGGGTCACTAAAGGAAAAAAAATGTTGTGCTGAAATGACTGTTTACAGGGTATAGAGACATAAAAGTTAACCGATTCCATTTCAAAATGAGTAAAAATAGATAAAAATCAATCATATAATGTGCCTGCAGGTTAGTTTCACTTTTGAACTGGCTTCATGTTTCTGAAAAGTAGAAATAGACACACAGAACAAAAACAAACAAATCCAGGGCAGTATTTTGTTTTTTAAAATGAATCTGATTGGTTCTGGGAAGTTTTAGACACACAGTAATGACAGCTTAAACCATCGTGAGAAAGCTCCCAGTATGGTGGTGATAAGGAAACAGACAAGCAGGAAGTGTGGAGAACAGAGCAGGATTACAGCAACTTCAAAGCAAAAAACAAACAATAATGACATGAAACCAGTACTGCAGTAAGGTAAAGGAAGCTATTTAGCTTAAAAAAAATATTTTCCTTTAGTGATCCTTTAAAGCTAGTGCATTGTTGGTTCATTTACCTTTTCCTTCGATTTCCCGTCTATGTTTTTATTCTTTGTCTGAATTTCTTACTTCCTGTTCCTCCTCAGTAAGCTTGCCCCCATCATCCGAGCCGATCTGGCTGGAGGTTAGTCAGCGTGCTTGCCCCCTCCCTTGGGACTACATCCCTGCGGGGAGACGCGCATTAGATCCCATTAGAGGCCCAGGCAGCAATATAAATCTGAAAGGGTTTTTCGTGGTGATTCATCCTGTTTGGTAAAACAGAAAGTAAGAAAGACTCTCTCTAATGGAGTCCTGGATGTAAATCTTGGCAGGAGTTCTAACCTTACTCTTAACCCCCCTGCCGGTATCCCCGGGCGTGACTCGGGGTGGATTTTTTATGTAAAAATCGATATCCCCGAGTCGCGCTCGGGGTGAATATGCAGAGCCTGCAGCGCGCTGGCTTACCTTGTATCCAGGCAGGGTTACTGTACTTACCTTGTCCCTGGATCCAGCGATGCATCCCCGCTGTGTGAGCGAGTGGCGTCCTCCCTTCGACTCACACAGTGCCCGCGCGCCGCCGATCTCCGTTCCCTGCGACGTAACGGCGCACGGGGGCGGAGACCGGCGGCAAATTCAAAAAAGTAAACAAACACATTACGTACAGAATACTGTAATCTTATAGATTACAGTACTGTATGTAAAAAGTACACACCCCCCATGTCCCTAGTGGTCTGCCCAGTGCCCTGCATGTTCTTTTACATAATAAAAACATTTTTTTTGTGCCTGCAAACTGTAGATTGTCCATAGCAATCAAAAGTGTCCCTTTATGTCAAAAGTGATTTTAGAGCAGCTAAAAAACAGCGATAATAAATTATAATCACTTGCAGAATTGAGCGATAGCGATTTGTGGGGAAATTCGTCATTAAAAAAATAAATAAATTACAGCGACAATTCTGCAACTGAGCAAATTTCAGTGATTTTGATTTGATTACATTAGTGAATAATTTTTATTATAATTACATTATTATTTGTTATAATTATTTATAGTTATTTATTATATTATAATTTTATGATTTTGTGTTTCAAACTTTATCATACCCGGGATGTCTACTAGACTCTTGTTTGGACAAATTTAAGTGAGTTATTCCTAAAAATTGCAGGCCTACAGTATAAAACGCAGAATTTCCATGCAAAATAATTGTACCGCTTTTGGTACGTAATTCCAGACAGAATCATACCGCCAGGGAGGTTAATTTGTTTTGGCTGGATATACACTTTAAGGCTGTGTTCACACCATGCAGGTGCCATGGAGCGTGTGTGTGTGTTTTTGCATATTCAAGCATATTGTGTAGGACAGCGGATTCATTTCAACAGGCTGCCCTTCTCATGAGAAAGACTCCAAAGATGTTGCAGACCCTTTTGCAAAATCTCATTACACCAAAACGCATCGTGCTGACACACGCATTTTGGTGTGTGCAAAAATGTGCGCATTAGCAGATGCATGGGGGTGACTTAGAATCAATGGCACCACTGCGTGTGTGTTAAAGGGCAGAATATTTCTGTGCATGTCAGGAAAGTAAGTGATTTTGCATTTCTTCCCAGCATGCACAAAGTGTGACTATAGCCTTATAAGTGATCCTTCACCCTCCAGCTGCCATTCTTGCCTAGGTGCGAAGGATGTCTCTCCTGCTCTGTAGCCTCCTCAGATATGCAGTCACATATCCCAGGATGCTTCAGATTCTGAAGGAGGACAGACCTGGTGGTATGTCTTCAGGGAGCCAACTGCCTCAACCAGGAAGAGACAGACAGTTCATAAAGACATCAGAAACAAAGATGGCCGTGAAGGACCCAGCATGTGGCAGAGAAACAGCACATCACAGCAGGAAAACTCTAGATTTGGAGGGCTGGTGCATATACAGTATGTATATTGTGCATAACACCAACAAAAAAGGTAGGGAGGTGAAGTTCCACTATAATCACCTCATGAATAAACAGGAACATGGACAGAAAAATGTGAACACAAAACTGGTAAGTAAAGGGAAGTTACAGTCGGGTGGCTGATCTCATAGCTTCCAGTGACCACAAACATCAGGTGTCCAACATGTCAACCAACTCATGTCTATGGCAGGGACGGACTGACAACTCATGGGGCCCCTGGGCAATAGAAGATTATGGGGCCCCTGGGCTTACTGATGGCCACCATGCCAGGAGGCAGTGCAGAGGCGGGGAAGCTAAAATCTCCGGATTTTCACATCAAAAGCATGTCAGTTTCCGACATATCAGGGACAGATGTAAAAAAAAACACACATTTTTACTTACTGTCCCTGGTTTTACTGAGCCTGGCAACCCTGGTGGGGCCCCCTAGTGGCATGGGGCCCTCGGGCAGTGCCCGGGTGCCTCAATGGTCAGTCCGCCCCTGGTCTATGGAAACTTACAGGCAGCTCGGCCAAATATTTTTACAGAAAATTGTAAGTTTGAAAACCTTCATTATTGACTAGGGTTTTCCCCTAAGATACAGTAAGTGGCGGAGATGTATCTGTATACACCTCCCTTGTCGCCCTTCCTGAGCCTACTATTTATTTATTTTTCTCTCTGTGAGAAGTGGGGCAGTGGACATCTCTGGACATGAAGGTACGATCCGGCCATCCTCAGGTGTCTGTACCCAGCTGCATTTCTGTTACATTGCAATGGTCAGATCAGAATTGTCCGTCCAACATTTGTTTAGACAACAATCTAAGGCCCTATTCACATTATGACACGTTGCACCATGCATATGCGCGTATTTGCAACCCATTACTTTCAATGAATTAAAACAGTAAACTCCTGCGCTTAGGTGTGGTGCTTAAAGATGACGCGAAACTCTCCTTCTAGCTAATCTTGTAGACGCCATAGTTGTGCGCAGCCTATTGCATTAGGGTGTGCACCCCAAATCTCAAACACACATGTCTTTCTCTTCAGCCTCAGCTGCACTGGACAGTAAATAAGTGGGAAGTGCTCTGTGTTGAACGGCTTCCTGTTCATTCACAAACTGAAGCATATTAGACACACTTTACTATGCTTCAGTTATGACTCGACACAGTGAGTGAGTGTTCACTGTGTTCATTTAGAAAAGGAAGGTGCTAGTAAATGACATATTTACTAGCCTCTTCCCCCCCCATTCTCTATCCTGAAAGATCCCCTGCAGCAGCCGAGGAGGAGAAGAGAGGAGGACAGCCAGCAGCACTGCGGGGCTGGGGGGTCAAAACATGGGAAGCCTGTGCAGTAGGGGAATCCGCACCTCACATAGTGATTAGGGCACAAATGGCACACCCCCTGCGCACACCTATGCTAGACGCACAACCATCCTTCTTGCCCTCTGGTGAGATCTCCTCCAAATTCGCCATGATCCGCTGATGGTATGGGCTTGGCTCTGAAGAAGAGGGCTTGACCCTTGAAACGTGTCAGATGTTCCTGTATGCTATAAGGTCTTCCCATACCATCAGCGGATCATGGTGGATTTGGAGGCAATCTCATTAGATATTATAGACGTGCCTATACTTGACATGCATTTGTGAGTATTCACTTGTAACCGTATTTATCTATGGTATTTAAATAAAATTAAGTTATGGTCAGTGTGTCCTTTTTTGTGGTTTGTAGCATTCCTTATTATGGATAGTGTTGCTCACGAATATTCGCATTGCGAATATTCGCTACGAATATTGCATATTCGAGTATTCGCGAATAAAACGAATATCGCGGCGAATATTCGCTATTTCGAATATTCAAATTTTTTAAATTTTTTTTTTAGAACAGATCACATCCTAGAGATCCCCATCGACGTCTAAAAGCATTGCTGGTATGATTAGAGACCTTGGGCCGAGTAGCTGCAGCGCTCATTTTATATTGCCGAAAAATCGCAATGCGATTATTCGGCAATAGCGATATCGCGCGATTATTTTATATTGTAATATATCACAAATATTCTGAGCCAATCAGAGTGCTCCATTCCGCATTTCTCGAATATTCGCAATTATTTTATATTGTAATATATCACGAATATTCTGAGCCAATCAGAGTGCTCCATTCCGCATTTCTCGAATATTCGCAATTATTTTATATTGTAATATATCACGAATATTCTGAGCCAATCAGAGTGCTCCTTCCGCATTTGCCGAATATTCGCAATTATTGTGTATTGTAATATATCACGAATATTCTGAGCCAATCAGAGTGCTCCTTCCGCATTTCTCGAATATTCGCAATAATTTTATATTGTAATATATCACGAATATTCTGAGCCAATCAGAGTGCTCCTTTCCGCATTTCTCGAAATTTCGCATTCGCGATTCGCATTCGCAATAGCGAAAATTCGCAATATTTTCATTTCCAAAAAATATCACGAATATTCGTATTTAGCGAATATATCTCGAATATTCGACTATATATTCGAGATATATCGCGAAATCGAATATGGCATATTCTGCTCAACACTAATTATGGACTTACAAATGCAACAAAGTAACTCATACACTTTTTTAAGCACCAAGCTTTGCACATTTTTTAACCCCACTTTTTGTTGTGTATTTAATAAATTGCATTTTTTTCAATTCTATAATGTAAACGCAGCCTAAAAAATTGCAGATAGTTCAAACTTTTTATGAACAACACACAATGACATAGAGGACATGTGCTTCCTATCCAGAAACGATGTTGAACAAGTAACAATTTTGTAATTATTTTTTTTATAATAAGACACAAAGCCATCCTGTCACTTCTAGAAAATCCAGGCAAATGTACTTTGTAAAAGAAGTTTAAAACTGTGGGCCAGATTCACGTACCGGCCGCGTCGGCGTAGCGTATGCCATTTACACTAGGCCGCCGCAACTTAAATGAGCAAGTGCCGTATTCTCAAAGCACTTGCTCCGTAAGTTGCGGCGGCGTAGTGTAAATGGCCCGGCGTATCCCTGCGTAAATGAAAGGGGGTGGCTTGTATTTAAATTAAGCGCGCCCCCGCGTCGATCGAACTGCGCATGCGCCGCCGGGAAAAAAGCCCAGTGCGCATGCTCCAGCTCACGTCGGAAAACGTCACTGAAGCCGACGTGAGCATCAATAACGTAAAGCCCTATTCGCGAACGACTTAGTAAAACGACGTAAACGACGAAAAAAGACGATGCTGTCCCGACGCCATACTTAACATGGCATACGACGGATCTTCGTAAACTTACCCCTCATATAAATAAAAATCCTATGCTTGAGTCAAGGGTGCACATTTAAAATCTTTTACATGCCCTTTCAGCACAGACTACATATCCCAGCAACCATAGTGCCTTGGCACAAGTGCACATGAGTGAATAAGCGTGGTGGGCAATCGGCACATTCATGTTTAAAGTGGAATTAAACTACATTTTATGGTCTCTTCTGTCATAAATGTTTTTTTCCTGCCTGTCAGCTTTAATGTACACAGAGCCGCACTGCCCTGTGGCATGATGAAGTTACTCCCGCGCATGGTCTGGTGCAGGAGTGACGTAATTGCATCCCGACCATTTCACTGGCCAAACAGCAAACCTGGAAGAAAGACTGGAAAAAGATGGAAGTGCCAGGGATCAGCTGGACTGCTGACTGCACCCTGAGCCCATCCAGTTGTGTGACAAAGAAGTTGGCGCCATGATGCCAAGCAGATGCATGGAAAGTCTGACCGATGGAGCCTGGACACGGAGGAGACTGAGGGGGGAAGCATCGTCTTCTCCACATGTCAGTCTAGGGGTAGCACAGGATGAGTCAGCTGGCAAACGGGGGGGGGGGGGGGTTTGTGGTGAAGGCTAGAGGGACGGGGGTCTGTGGTTAGGTCCGTCTGTCAGTCTGTCACGTCCCCCCCGACTGATGGAGCACCAACTCCTAGCTCTAAAAAGAGTGATGAGATTTCAATCTCCACCCGAGGCGAAGGAAGTATTAGCCAGGCCATAAACAGTGCAAATTTCTTATCTGCAACAACGGGTTGCAGGAAAGAAATTCCCACCAAGCCATTGTAATGTCCCAACAGGGGAAGCATCTGGTTGTGCCCAAGTTGATCAATTTATAAACTTAGTACATTCAGTTTGCCAATACACAGTCCCAATCTTGATTCAAACCGTCGATGGCTGGCCTAACTCTTCTTTATTTTACAGGGTCTATTGCTCATATTTTCCAATGCAAGTGGCAAAGGCGGATTTTCCTCTGTTTCCTCTGGGCAAAACTGCATTGGCCTTTTTGGTCATCAGAGCATTCAAACTCCTGGCATGAAAAGGTCTCTGGGTTTGGACGCGTCTGTCCTCTGATCTGAAGTCTACATTGTATACATAACAGTACATTGGATGAGTAGAGCAGAGGCGGCTCTAGGCTTTGTGAGGCAAAACTTAGACATGAGGCCCCCCACTCATGCCCATAACGGGAAGAATAATTCAAGCAAGAAAAATGGCTGCAGAAAATGCACGGATCTAGCACACAGGTGATCAGCACCACTTCCATGGCACCCTCCTCATCCATCAGACATATTCAGCAATTGCAAGACAGGGGAGAGAGGGGAGGTGAGATAGAGAGGGGTAATAGAGAGATCCGATGACGCAGGCATTAGTATTGATCACAGGAAAATTAGGCAGACACGAGGCCCTTGTGAGTGTGAGGCCTTAGGTGACCGCCTAATTTGCCTAATTAGAGAGCCGCCTGTGGAGTAGAGCATAGACTGATAGTTGGAGTTAGAAATATTGTTATTTCACTTTTCAGTTTTGCAAGTATACATGTTATTTGTAAACTTAAATATCCTTTTATTTTACAGCAATATTATCTTGTATACACAAACACACATATACATACACACAGATATATTTTACTGGTGAGTCATCACATTAAGCATGATCTTCTGAGTTGTCAAGCTTTAAAAAGGAATGTACAGTTTAAAAATTAACCACAAGCTTTTGTACTTCTACTTTGTCACTACATAATGTGAAAGAATATGACAGTTTCGGGGCATGAGATGACGCACTTGTCACATGTAATCCTTTTTTTTTCCAATATCTGTTAACATTTATAAATTATTTTGATTGTTTAAAGCCCAACTCCAGAGTGAGAGTCAAAACCTTGGTTATTTCCTTAATTGACCATTACAAGCAAAATAAATATGTCCAGTTAGTGGAGAAAGAAAAAATGATATACAGTGGAACCTCGTATTTGCGCAAAACAAGCAGGATTTAAATCTCTGCGGTGTGCAGTATACCGCATGTGGCCAGAGGTGTGGGGGCGTCAGTGACACTCGGAGGCATTTCGAAACACTCAGAAATACTCAGTTCCAGAGTGTTTTCAAGGATTTCCAAGTGCAGCCGAACGGTCTCCGAGTATTTCCGGGTCTCTCCAGCGCCCCCCCACACCTCTGGCTACATGCAATATTGCATGCCATAGAAGTCAATGTGGAACGAATTATCTTTTCCATTGACTTCTATGGGGAAACTCGCTTTGATATGCGAGTGCTTTGGATTACAAGCATTCTCCTGGAACGGCTTATGCTAATAATCCAAGGTTCCACTGTATATATTATTCAGGGTTTTCTCTTATCAGGAATGCAGGGGAACGCAGTTCCAGCACCTCCAGCACTGATTGTATATACTGGCTAGGGGGTCTTGGGGTGTGCTGTCCATGGCTGCTGGGGGATCTATTGTTCTTGAAAGACATCTATTTTTGCATGGCAGTCTATTATTGCTGGGGAGGTCTATTATTGTTGCTGTAGTAGGGGATCTGTTCTATTGTTGCTGGGGGGAGGGGGGCTTATGTTGCTGGGGCAGGGGGGTCAATTGTTGCTGCAAGGGATCTACTGTTGAGGCAGGGGTCTCTTGTTTCTGGCTGCTGGAGAGTCTGTTGTTTGCTTCAGAGGTCTATTGTAGTTGGGGTTCATTGTTGCTGGGGGGATCTGTCGTTGCTGGGAAGGGTCTATTGTTGCTGGCTGCGGTGGATCTACTTTACTGCTTTTCTTGTTGTTATTACCAAATTCCATACAAATTACTTACCACAAAATTATACTTGGCTCTGTATTTTCTAAAAGGGGTGGTACTGGGAGGTGGGTAAGGGGTGAAAACAAGGGATGGTGCTCGGAGGTGGGTAAGAGATGGAAACAAGGGATAGTACTGGGAGGTGGTTAGGGGGTGGAGACAAGAAGTGACTCAGAAGAGGGGAGTTCCTGCACCTATTTACCGAGAAAAAAAAAGGCCTAATATTATTGCTCCTATGATGAACTAGAGCATTTGTGGGGTTGTGGAGATCAGAATTACATCAAGCAGGATAAGGAAGGATACGATTGTTACAGTGCAGCATACAACCACTGCTGGAGAGAAGCGGTATTACCATGCACACAATAGATTTTACTCAAATTTGATGGTCTGTAGTTAACTTTGAAGGTACACCAGTATTTTTTAGACATGGTAGGTGGGGAACAACTCCCTGCCTTAGCAAAGCTGCAGGCAAACATTGGTCTATCGAGCATGCCTTTTGGTTATGTCATTGAGATAAAACCTGACCTCTTCGTATTATATACTGTATATTGCAGATAATGACCTGATACACAGTAAAGGGGCATAACTCCCAACTGTCCCTGATTTTGAGGGACTGTCCTGATTTGGAGCAATGTCCCTCTGTCCCTCATTTTGTCTGATCCATATAGTTGTATATAAAATGCACTTTTTATCTCTCAAAAAAGTGTTTTCTAGCGCTAAACCTTTGATCTGATTTCTAAATGTCTGCATTTGTAAATTCTAAAAGCCAATATAAAGGAATCGTAGTAGTAAAAACGCACTTTTGGGTTTAACTAGTCTTGTTTTTTTATACAATTATCCTATAAGGGGGCGTGTCCTATTCCTGCATACTTTTCCCATCTCAAAAAGTTGGGAGGTATGCAGGGGCCATCATAATAACACAATAACCAAGTATTGGGCTTGCCATCAGACTTCTGCATTATGGGCTGGGACAGCAGATCTTCCATCACTGGATTATTGGTGGCCCAGGTGATATCAATAAACCTCACCAGAATTTGTCACTGATATCTTCCTTGTTGCAGGGTACATACTGTATATGGGCCAGCAGTGTTGGGTCCCTAATCACTTGTCCATCTGCAATCTGTGTCCTCCTGATTACGTCGGCAGTAGAACATCTCTGTAAAACTTCCCAGAAGCACCTAAACCAGGAACACCCCATATCATGCTATGCATCTGTTCTATAGAAAGACTATCAGACCTCTGACCCATAGAGCAGTGGGGGCTTAGTCATTGACAGCTCCATTCACTTACATTGATTTCTTCATGCAGCGCGACTTGAGGCGACTAGATGCGACCTGAAGTCGGATCCAAAGTCGGACCTGTGTGAATGGGCTTTAGGCTATCAATTTAAAACGTCTGCTAATGTTGTTTTAACCCCTTCCATATGGGGCATTTTCACCCCCTTCCTGCCCAGACCAATTTTTAGTTTTCAGCGCTGTTGCACTTTGAACGAAAATTGCGCGGTCATGCAACACTGTACCCAATCTTTATGTTTTTTCCCCCCACAAAGAGCTTTCGTTTGGTGGTATTTGGTTATCTCTGCGGTTTTTATTTTTTGCGCTATAAACAAGAGAGGAGTGACAATTTTAAAAAAAAGACAATATTTTTTACTTTTTTATGTAATAAATATCACAATTTAAAAAAAAAAAAATGTCCTCAGTTTAGACTGATACATATATTGATTGGTTTGCGCAAAAGTTATAGGCCCAGATTCATAAAGCAATTACGCCTGTCTAACTGGTGTTAGACAGGAGTAATTTCAAATTTCGCGCGCCGTATCACTAGTTTGAATCCTCAAACCATGATACGGCGGCTTCGGGCTTCGTTCCGAGAGGCTTACGTCTTCGTAAGCCTTCGGATCTACGCTGCAATATTTTTGCGGCCGCTGGGAGGAGTTTGCGTCGTTTTCATGCGTCGGGATATGCAAATGTGTTTTTACGGCGATCCACGAAGATACGAGCGGTCTTCGCAATCGCTTACGTCTGGGTTTTTTTTACGTACTGTTAGACCAGCTTTTTGCTGCTCTAACGTTACGTAGCCCATGTTAAGTATGGCCGTCGTTCCCGCGTCGAATTTAAATTATTATTTTATTTTTTTGCGTAACTCGTTCGGGAATAGAAATGTCCGTAAACGACGCTACTCAAACAACGAATGACATAACGACGTGATTTCGCGCAATGCACGGCGGGAAATTTGCGAACGGAGCATGCGCAGTTCGATCGCCGCGGGAACGCGCCTATTTTAAATCCTTCACGCCCCCTACTCGTCTAGATGGATTGCGACGGGAGAAATACACTACGCCGCCGTCGTTTACTGGACAAAATCTACCTGGATTCCACGTAGAGCCAGGTAAAAAACGGCGGCGTAGTGTATTTCTGATACGCTACGAGAATCCAATTCTCTCTGAATCTGGGCCATAGCGTCTACAAAATAGGTGATAGATTTATGGCACTTTTATTTTATATTTTTTTTTACTAGTAATGGCGGCAATCTGCGTTTTTTTTTTATTGTGACCGTGACATTGCGGCGGACACTTTTGACACGTTTTTGGGACTATTCACAGCGATTAGTGCTATAAATATGCACTGATTATTGTGTAAATGTGACTGGCAGGGAAGGGGTTAACGTTAGGGGGCGCTGAAGGGGTTAACATTTCCCCTAAAGTGTGTTCTAACTGTAGGGAGGAGGGGACTCACAAGGGGAGGAGACCGATGTGTGTTCCTCTCTACTGGGAACACAGCATCGGTCTCCTCAGACAGGAGGTGGATCTATGTCAGGGATATGCAATTAGCGGACCTCCAGCTGTTGCAAAACTACAAGTCCCATCATGCCTCTGTGTGTCATGCTTGTGGCTGTCAGAGTCTTGCTATGCCTCATGGGACTTGTAGTTCTGCAACAGCTGAAGGTCCGCTAATTGCATATCCATAATCTATGTGTTTACAGACACAGATCCACACTCCTGCTGTGATCACCGGCAATCGCGGCCGGTGGGCGAGCGGTGCCGTGCGCACTCCCTAGATCTCCGGGGACAAGGGACGTCATATGACGTCCACCCGGATTGAGGGAGGGTTCCTGCCGGCGTCATTTTACAATGGCCCGGTAGGGAAGAGGTTTACTTTGGATAGTAAAACATTTTTTTTCTACCAGTAAATTAACCTAGGCTTATGACATCATGGACAGCTATCTCTCTCACTCTTGTGAGAGTTTGCCAGGAAGAGAGGGGGTGTGTGAGTCATAGGAGGGCCAATGAGAGCTGCAGAGCTGGAGGTATGCCTCTGTGTAAATCCAGGAAGTGAACAGGCAGCATCTTCAGCTGTCCACAGTTAAAATGGATGCAGCCAGACTTAGTGGAGCAAAGATGTTTTTATTACAAATTATGTGAGCAGAATGCAGTTCCGGTTTAATATGACATTTCAGCTGCATATTAATACAAAGAAGGATTCAAGGCGATTTAGACGATGCATAATTGAAAAAAATATGTCTAGAAAATGTGTCAGTAAATACATTCTTGGACTAAATGGCAGTTCAGAGTGTTACCAGCCAGTGTGATAGAGCTGAGCGTAGGCAGAATTTATGAGCGCGCCGGGTATTGTGTTTCCATATTAGCTGTTTGCTCTTCTGCAGCTCCACATTTTAAATCAATATCCTGCATTATAATTAGATTAACATTGAACAAGACAAAAATGTCAATACTAAAAGGGCAGCGCTTTTGTTTTTCCTATATGATGGCATACATACCTGTGATCTGTCATTTTACACAATCGTTATTTCTTCTACTCACTTTCATACCAAATATAAATACAATGTTGAATATTTCAAAAGAGCATCTGGTAGCTGTGCTAAAATCCCCTCACCGGACACACTGGTAGGTTCTCTATTGTGGGGGGAGGGGCTCCCATCTGGAGGAGCAATAGAGATGAGCGGGATTGCAGCGTCACACAGCCAGATGCTTCGTTCTGTCTTCATATTGACATGCCGATGAAAGGTGAAGCCCATGCTTTCCCAAGCTATTGTGTGCATTGAAGGATAGATGAGCCTTTTAATACAATTTCCCAAATACAGCTCCCTCCTTCTCTGCAAAAAAATCTCTATATGGAATGACCTACCTGATGTCTGAGAGCCAAGTTTTTCCGTCCCGGCCTCTCTGCTGTCCTAGGCCACACTGAAAACCAGCCACAAAAAGTAATACTATGCCCCCCATTTACCTCTGCCCATGCCCTTTATGCCCTGTACGTACGATCGCAGTTACCGTCGGAATAAACGCCGACGTTTTTTTTTGGACGGAATTCCGTTCAAGCTGTCTTGCATACACACGGACATACCAAATTCCGACCGCCAAAAACGCGGTGACGTAAAACACTACGACGAGCCTAGAAAAATGAAGTTCAATGCTTCCAAGCGAATGCGTCAAATTGTTTCCTAGCATGTGTTTTTTTTTTCTCTGTCTGAGTTCCATACAGACAAAGGGAATTTCCGATAGAATTTTTTTCCGTCGGAAAAAAAGAGAACGGGGTAGATTCACATACATCGGTGCATATTTTTGCCGCCGTAGTATATCTCTTTTACGATACGCCGGCGCATCGCAGAGAGGCAAGCATGGAATTCACAAAGCAAATGCTCCCAACGTTGCGCCGGTGTAGCGTATAGTCGTAGGCGTAAGGCAGCGTAAGTGGAAGTGGGCGTGATACATTTAAATGAAGCGTGACCCCATGCAAACGATGGGCTGAGCTTCAGACAAGTACTTAAAATGAACTGCGCATGCGTCGTACCTTGGACGCATCCCAGTGTGCACTCTCACAATCACGTCGAAACAACTGGCTAAGATACGTCGAATTACTGCCTACGACGTGAACGTAACCTACGCCCAGCCCTATTCACGTACAACGTAAACTACGTAAAATTAGACGGCGTTCGTTCCCTGGTCCATACCCTTGCATGAGTTGCGCCTCCAATATGGGGAATAACTTTACGCCGGACGTAACCCTTACGCAAATCGCTTAAAACATGCGCCGGGCGCAAGTACGTTTGTGAATCAGCGTATCTCCCTCATTTGCATATTTGTATCGAAAATCAATAGGAGTGCCAAATGCGTTCAGCGTAACTATGCGCCCACTATACGCCGGCGTAGGCAAGTTACGTTGGTCGGATGAAGTCAGTTTTTAAGGCGTATCTTAGTTCTGTGGGCACGGCGCACAGATACGACGGCGCATATTTACACTTATGTGGCGTATCTCGAGATACGTCGGCGTAAGTGTTTTGTGAATCCGGGCCCATGTGTTCTCTTTCTAACTCCGTCGGAATTTCTGACGGAAAAAGTCAGATGGGGCATACACACGTCTGACTTTTTCCATCAGAAATTCCAGTCGTGTGTACGAGGCATAACTCTCTTCACCCGGCTTAGGGCATCTACCTAATTTTAAAGCAGACGAAGCACCGGAGCTGAGGATCACTGTGCTGGCTGGGGGCAGGATGTGCACTGTAAACATGGCTTTCTGCAGATCTCTAGTATGGGGTCCCATTTAGAAATTTGTCACGGAGGGGGCTGAATATAGGGAAGGCCATTAAGGATGCACAGATCATTCAAGTCCTTCAATTCAATACAGTCTTTACACCCTGGGTGTCTGGGAGGGATCAGGAGGCCTTAGGAACGTGTGCTGAATTCCTGAGCACCGAGAGTCCATAGAGTTGAATGGCCCAGTACAGCTCAGTGTTTAGCATAGCTCTGCATTTCTTTCAAATTGAAGATTGGCTGATTGACACCACAGCCCCTCTCCATGTTTCTGCCAGGCTACCTTCCATCTTGTGGAATAATGAAGATGTGCTATAATGCTTTGATTTATAAGTTTACAGAAGGTGTTCATGCCTACTTGTTTGTAGAGAAAGAGCTTCAAAAAGAAAACGAGGACAGTTGGCACTGATGCCCTGTACACACGATCGGAATTTCCGATTGGACAAAATCCGATGTCTTGCATACATACTGTCAGACCAAATTCCGACGCAGTGACGTAAAACACTACAACAAGCCGAGAAAAATGAAGTTCAATGCTTCCGAGCATGCGTCGACTTGATTCTGAGCATGCATGTTTTTTTTCTCCGTCGGAGTTCTAAATTTTTTTTCATCAGAAAAAAATAAAACATGTTCTATTTCTAAACCCAGACAGAAAAAAGTCTGATGGGCCCCACCTGTAGGTACAATGCATATCTCCTTATGCCCTGTACACACAAGCGGAATTTCTGCCAGCAAAAGTCTGATGTGAGCCTTTCATCTGAAATTCTGACCGTGTTTATGCTCCGTCAGGCTTTTTCTGCCAGAATTTCCACCAGCAAAAGTTTAAGAGCTGGTTCGCAATTTTTCCATTTGTCTGTATGGAATTCCGACGGGAAAAAAAAAACGCATGCTCGGAAACTATTTGACGTATGCTCGGAAGCATTGAACTTCTTTTTCTCGCCTCGTCGTAGTGTTGTACGTCACTGCATTCTTAACGCTCGAAAGTTCAGAGAACTTTTGTGTGACCGTGTGTATGCAAGCCGAGCTTGAGCGGAATTCCGTCAGAAAAACCATCCGACTTTTTTCCGACGGAAATTCCTCTTGTGTGTACAGGGCATAAATGTACATCATGGATGTTACTTGACACATGCCACCTACCTAAACATTGTTGCTGACCAAGTATACCTCTTCATGGAAACAGTATTCGCTGATGACAGTGGAGTCTTTCAGCAGGATAATTTCAGGGAGAAAACAATGAGTTTGAGGTTTCGAATTGGCCTCCAAATTCTCCACATCTCAATCCAGTGGAGCATCTGTGGGATGTGCTGGAAAAACCAAGTCCAGTCCATGGAGGCCCCACCCCACAACTTACAGAACTTAAGGCTGGGTTCACATTTGAGCACGTAGCGGCTCACAGCAAGAGTCCGGTGCGTCCTTGTTCATTCTTTGAGGCAAAGGCGTGCGCACCTGGTGTGCCTGGGCACACCCTAATCACCCCATACAGTGCTGATTTCCCCTGCTTCCTGGCGCCCCCTGTCTCCTACCTGCAGTGCTGCCAGCTTACCTCCTCACCTGTCCCACCAGCTGCTGTGGGGGGATGTTTCAGGACAGAGAGCGAGGAAAGGGGCTGGTAAATATTTTTACCAACAACTAATACTTTTCAAGTCAAAACTCATGAATAAGATATATAGATCTAAAACAAATCCTCTTACACAAGTTGTACCTGTTAATCTGCAGTCTTCTCCTCTCTACATCCGTTCAATTTGCTGAATTTATAAGCTTGTCTGAGAGTTCTGAAAAAAGGGGGTGCAAAGCTGAAATGACTCTCTGCAGTGCTCAGTTGGGAGAGCTCTGAGAGTTGATTAGAGGAAAGGGACACACCCCCATCCACGCAGCTCACAGGAACAGATCTGAGGCTGTCAATCTCCTAGAAGTCCCACCGCTGTCTCCATTTTTTGGCGTCAGGAACACTTGTCAGAAGTGATTCATGCGGATAGCAAAGGATGGGCCCTTTCACACGAGTGGACCGCTGAGCTCTGCCTGCCTGTTTTTAAGGCAGACCTGAACGGGCGCTCCATGCACCTCTATGGAGCCACAGATGTCAGGGTGACATTCCCGCTGACATCCGACCCGCTCCGATCCGCCACCCTATTTTCTGTCCGTCTATCGGATCGGATGACAACGGACTCTGTGGTCCATCGTCATCCGATCCCCCATAGGGGAGAGCGGCGCTCTGACAGGTCGGTCCATGCGCAGTGTGCAGAGACAGACCTGTCATCTGCCTGCTCAGCAGGGATCGACAGAGCGAAAGCGGAGCCCGTACACGGACAGCCCCGTGTGAAAGGGCCCGAACAAAGCAGCAGACAGAAGTGTTCTTAATTGAGACAAGTACACACTATAGAGGGATATGCTTTGTTCATATTTGTGTCTGAGGTTTACAACCACTTTAAAAGCTGTGCTGGAATATTAAATTACCTATTGGCTTCTTATTTTACTCAGGACTTCTATCATCATGATCTCCTAGCTCCACAAACCCCCTCCCCCACAGCATTCAGAAGGGGTTCTCACTCTTACCGCTAGATGATTTATTTCTTCACCATAAAAGCTGTATTACATGATAGGATTTATTATACAGCACATTAAAGAAGGTACGGGTGAAATGCTTTACTCTTTTCTCATTACTCTCACTGCAAGATTTTTTGTTTATGCACCATAAAAGCTGTATTTCATAAAATAATTTATTATAGAAAAATTAAACAGAAATTTAAGGTGACATTATTTACTTATTTTTTTACAGAATGCACTGCATGAAACCACTCTGGATTTATTATTATTATTATTATTATTATTTTAAGACAGGCTGCAAAGGGAATGAGGCAGTAAGGAAAGATGTCAAAGTAAAAAAAAAAAATTCTATTCAAGTATGTATTCACATCTTAAAAAAGTCCCTTCTATTGCTCTCAGCCTCCTCCAAATCTCCAAATTCCTTTTTTTTGCTGTCATGGTCCAACCTTCTGTAAGGCCCCGTACACACGACCAAATAAATCCGATCAAATCGGTCTGACAGACCGATTTGATCGGATTTGTCTGCTGGGATGTATTGGTTTGATCATGTATACACGATCAAACCAAAATCCCCGCCGGCAGACAGCGCGGTGACGTGGCGGCGACGTTGACGCCGCCACATCACCATCACCAGGAAGTAAAACACTTCCGCGCATGCGTCAAATCCATTTGACGCATGCGCGGGCAGATATGTCTGCTGGTTAGCGTACTAACCAGCAGACATGTCGGACGGACGGGTTCCCAGCAGACAGATTTTAAAGCATGCTTTAAAATCTGTCTGCTGGAAAAACCTGTCTGTCCGCCCGTACACACGATCAAACTTGTCTGCTGAAACGGACCGTCGGACCGTTTCCAGCAGATAGATTCGATCGTGTGTACGCGGCCTTAGACGTGACTACTTTCATTTCCCATGAACATAACCTTCCTCTATTGCTCGCTCCGAAGATGGGTTATGGGCTATTGACTATGGACTATAGGCTATAGACTATGGACTATGGGTTATGGACTATGAACTATAGACTATGGGCCATGGGTTATGGACTATGGGCTATGGGCTATGGACTATGGGCTATGGCATGGGTCTTCAAACTATGGCCCTCCAGTTGTTCAGGAACTACAATTCCCATCATGCCTAGTCATGTCTGTGAATGTCAGTGTGTTACAATGCCTCATGGGAAGTGTAGTTCTACAACAGCTGGAGGGCCGTAGTTTGAGGATCCTTGGGCTATGGACTATGGGCTATGGACTATGAACTATAGACTATGGGCTATGGGTTATGGACTATGGGCTATTGAATATGGGTTATGGGTTATGGGCTATTGACTATGGACTATGGGTTATGGACTATGAACTATAGACTTTGGGTTATGGACTATGGGCTATGGACTATTGGCTATGGGTTATGGACTATGGGCTATTGACTATGGGCTGTGGGTTATGGACTATGAACTCTAGACTATGGGCTATGGGTTATGGACTATGGGCTATTGACTATGGACTATGGGCTATTGGTTATGGACTATGAACTATAGACTATAGGTTATGGACTATGGGCTATGCTATGGGCTATGAGCTATGGACTATGGAACATGACTGCAACTAATGTGCACTGCTCATTCCAAACACAAGTGAGGGGAAAAGGAAGGGTTTAAGAACTCAGAGGATATTACAAGGAGGCAGGAAAACACAGTAAAAAACTATTACATGAAAAATAGATTACAAAACCATTAAGTAGTGGACATGTAGGGATTATTTATGATGAATAAGGATAACGCATGATGTCATAATCCTAGACTAATGACCAGACAGGAAAAAGGAAGTGGGCTGTATAAGGTATTAACTGGCAGAAAAAAATGGTTTATAACAAACAAGGGCAGAATATTTAATAGATGGAAAGATGAAAAAATTATTAAAGTTCCACTTTAAGTTCCTCCCTCTGTGTTGCTTCTTCTTTTACCAGTTAATATGTAGAAAAAATAAATAAAACCAGTGCATTTGTTGAAAACAATGTCCGAAACAAAGGGGGGAGAACAAGGACAGAGGAACTTTGGGTAAGTGGATTGTCAGAGTAGCCAACTTTTCCTTTGACCACTCTTATCTTTACAAAAGAAGGCTGACTCGAAATGTCCTAGGGGTCTTCCTAAATGTTTAACATGCAGGGGATGGTCACTTTAATGATCCCCTGTAGAGTTGTTCAGTTTGTGCAGCTAACCCATGAAAAAGTAACTTTTTCGATTTAAGCCTACAGCAGGCGTACTTAACTGGGAATACCCATACCCCTTTCAGATATGTGAACCAAATACGTGTCTGGATATACGTGAACTAATACGTGTCTAGATCTCTACATATTTTACGAGATATTGGATTCTCTAAACTACTGAGCTTAAAAGTGGAGAAGATGACTTGATGTTCAGATGACATGGGAGTAACAGTGTCATCAGTTGTACCTCAATTTTATGTTTCCACTGCACAAAAACAGAAACAATATTACCAGGTTATAGCAAGCTTATGTATTTGTAATTTTACTTTTTTTTTAAATAATGGAATATGATCAAATCCCCGTGATTTTCTTTTAGCTGCTTTGTGCATAGCTAGTCCTAGGTGAAGAAAAACCAAGGTATTAGAATCTTTTTTTTTTTTATGATTTTTATTGAAATTTTTCAAGATAATTGAAGGGTTGGAAAATATAACATCATGACAATCAGTTATAATACAATGCAAGAGAAACTTACAAGAAGGATAGTAACATCACATGGCCTACACAACCAAAACTACGGGCTGCCCCAAAACGAAAACATAAAACCGGTCTAAAATTAAAATGAATAATTGAAACAACCCAAGAAGACTATACCGCCCCTCAAGAACAATCATGGGGAAGATATGGATCCTCCCCTCCCCCCCAAAGGGGAGAGAAAGGAAGGAAGACGTCCTGTATGGCACCACCGAAAGTTTAGTGCCAACTATCCCACACTCCATGGGAACTGAACATTCTGGAGGTATTATTATACCGTATGTGTAAACATTCTCATTGAAAAATTAATTTATTGCAGTATTAGAATCTTTCCATGCTGGTCATACCTATTAGGACTTGTGATGATCAGTGTGGCAAAGGGGCAAGAGGACATATTGGGCAGTACATAACGTTGCGTTCTCGCCTCCATTAATGCATTACCACTCTGTGTCAAGGTGCCCAGAAGAAGCAAAAGTGATGAAAAGTACCTGTACCTATAATAGTAGTACTATAGTGGAAGAGCTTTTGAGTTCCTTTTGATCTGCTTTTACCCATGGGTAATTAGGGTCATTTGGATAATCCTGTGGGTAATCAGGTAACCCACCCTACAAAAGTAACAGTCTGTATCAGATTGTTTCTATATGCAACACAGACACTTTTCCATCATTCTAGTTGTAATATTGTACAATAGACCTAATTTAATATCCATCAAATTGGAGAACATTTATAAGGTAAACAGTCTTCCTAGGTTAAAAGTGAATAATACTGCGCTAATCCAATGGTGAAACGTGGAAAGCTGCTACATAAAAATGTGACAAAGATTGGTGAACAAGGTAAATGGAAAATGTAGTCCTAAAAAGTTGAGTAAGCAATATTCAGATTATCAAATATTGCTATACACATGAATGGTAGGTCACAAAGTGTGAAAACATAATACATATATAAATATAACTTATACATGGAAGATTATGGGAGATGTCCAAATGAATGAAACAATCCGTGTTGTGAACACATGAAGTCCAGTATAAAATAGTTGTTGCTCAGAAGTAGAGCACAATGATATAGTGAACACATGGAAACATCAAGGTGTTGTATCTTCAATCAAAATAATGGGGTATGTACTCCACCAGAGATGGTGGACTCAATTGTCCATGACGAGTCAATCGAGCAGAGAGAGTCAAGATAGGCAGTCTTCCACAACGATCATGGGAACCCAGGCGTTTCAAGGAGCAACTTCCAGGGGTCTTGTAGGTGACAGTAGGGGTTGGGAAACCAAATTAAAACAGCCAGATGGAAGGGCCAAAAAAACTCTCATTGAGGAAGTTGTAAAGAGAAAAAAAAGAAGGGCTCCACATGGTATAGATCAAAAAGGATAGGTTTTATTGAATAAAAAAACGATTGGCATTCATAGTAATAAAAATTTGTGATCACAAAAGTAAAAAGGAGCAATATGGAGAGCAATAAGCCTGACGCGTTCCATCGAAGTAGACTTCAACAGGGGCGAATGTCAGGAGTTAGTCCCCATGACTAAGCTCCGGGGGGGCGGAGTGAAATGCATTGGGCATGGCCTGGTCGGAGTGCAGCCTGAGGTTGCCACTCTATTCATAATTGTGCGACTTCCAGGGGTCACCCTTCCTTCCTTGAACTTTTGCAGGAGCCAGGACGGGCTCCATCCCCAGTCAGCACTCTAGCAACAGCTGCGGATGCACTGTCTACATACCCCCTCCCTATCAAGCCTGAGTGGCCCACACACTTTTCCCAGACGTCTTTAGGTGGACAGCTTTCGAGTATTGATCAGCAGCTGTTTTCATTGGCTGGGCCGAGATGACATCACTCCTGTGCATGCCAAATTTGTACAATGAGCTGGGTGTGCGTGGCACTCCACAAGGGCGGACAGGCAGGTAAAGTAACTTTAATGCAGAAGAGATATATAGTCTCTTCTGTGTTAAAAATCCTGCCTGTTTGCACATTTTTTATTTTTAACGTACTTTAAGGTATTTGGAATCACGACTTGCATTAAAAAAATTATAATTGAATGATGTTAAAGTGGTTGTTAAGCCACTCTAACCTTTATACACCATCAGCACTGCCTCCTATTGTAGTATCCCCCTCTGTGTGTGATTTATAAAAATAAATGCTGCAAATACCTAATTTCACTGCTGAGATTGCGATCACATGACCGGCTAGCTTTCTCCTTTCCTCCTCTGATGCACTGGGCGGGGCTGAGATTACTCTGCTGATGTCAGTCTGGACGGGAGTAGGAGAGGAGGAGAGAGCTGGCTGGTCATGTGATCGCAATCTCAGCTCTTAAATGAAGTATTTACTAGACATGTGCAGACTGGAATATTCTGTTTCGTTTTTTCGTTTTCGTTGGGAAAATAAATGTATTTAGTTACTCCCGAAAATCGTTTTGATTTATTTCGTTTTTCGTTGGGGAATAGCTTTCGTCCGAAAATCCAATAATACTTGTTTTCTGTCGATTGGTTAAAAGAATATTCGACGGAATGTCGAATCTTTACGTCGAATCGTACATTTCCGTTCGAATATTCCGCCTACAAGAATTCTAATGTTGTATGACTAGTAATAACGTCAAATCTATTTTCTCATAAATCGAAATCTATTCTCTGTAATGTTGAATCTATTATTTCTATAGTGTCGAATCTTTTCTCTATAATGTCGAATCTTTTCCCTATAATGTCGAATCTTTTCCCTATAATGTCGAATCTTTTCCCTATACTGTCGAATCTCTCTATATCCAATTTTTACCGCAACGAAAACGAAAATAAAGCATTTTTTATGTCGGATCTTTCGGTTTTCGTCTCTTGCGCTTTCGTTATCGTTTGTTAAAATGATAACGAAAAAAAAAAGATTTTCGGACGAAAATGCATTCTAACGAAAAAACTAAAGCACATGTCTAGTATTTACAGCATTTATATTTATAAATCATTCACAGAGGGGGACACTGCAATAGGAGGCAGTTCTGATAGTGCATACATGTTAGGCCTCGTACACACGAGGGGATGATATGTCCGCTGAAAACGGTCCGATGGACCGTTTCAGCAGACATCTCCGCTCGTGTGTATGGGCTAGCGGACAGATTTCTCCACCCGACAGATTTCAAAGCATGCTTTGAAATCCATCCGGTGGAATCTGTCCGCCCGACATGTCTGCTGGTTAGTACACTTACCAGCAGACATGTCGTGCCCCACCGCCGCCGCGCCGCCGCCGAATGGATTTCGGCGCATGCGCGGAAGTGTTTTACTTCCTGGTGCGGTGACGTGGCGGTGACGCGGCGGCGTCAACGTCACCGCCGCGTCACCGCGCCATCCGGGGAATTTGATCCGATGGTGTGTACACGCCATCGGATCAAACTCCCGATCGGACATATCCGATGGAAATGGTCCGCGGACCGTTTTCATCGGATATGTCCGATGGTGTGTACGCGGCCTTAGTGTTATGAGAGCAGTTGGAAGGGGGGGGGGGGGCGGCGTGGCTCACACACAAACAGAAAGGGGAGGGGGGGTATGGCACAGGAGCAGAGAGGAAAGCACATAGCAGGCTGCTGATGACAGAGACATGTAAACTGACCACAGTGTCAGGGCTCAGCATGGTCAGTTTACAGAGGGGGGGGGGAGAAACTGGCAGGATCAGCCAGGTTTTTTAGGTGTTACAGGGGGCTAAATGACACAGGACGAGCAATGTGTCATATAACATGCTTTAAAGGAGCAGGATACATTTTTTCTATTTTTGGGGGGGGGGTTAACAAATGATTTTAAACTAGTTGAAGATGAAGTAACATTTATTAATTCTCTAATTTACATTTTGAGTTCGTACCTCTAAATTTTAGATACCCATGCTATAATTAGAGTTTAGTTTTCCGCACGGCTCTGCCTCTTCCTCAGCATGCCATAGATGAATGAATGAATGAATGAATGAATGAAGAACTTGTATAGCGCAGCACATGCGAAGTAAATCGCCTCTGGGCGCTTGTTGTTCCTGTCTCCTTTGAGATCAAAAGAGATGAGTCTTAATCTTTCTCCTGAAGACTAAGTAGTTCTCCTCCAACCGAATGCTGGCTGGTAAGGCGTTCCATAGTCTGGGACCTTGGACAGCAAATCTCCTGTCTCCTTTGGACTTGTATCTGGCTTTCGGTATCTGAAGCCGATTTTGATTGATGGATCGTAGAATACGATTGGGATTGTAAATTTTTAATTTTTCGCATAGATAATGGGGAGCATTCCCATGGATACATCTATGCGTTAGACAGAGTGCTTTAAAAGTGATTCTGTCTTTAACTGGTAGCCAGTGAAGGGATCTCAACGAGGGTGAGATTGATTCCCAGGGTTTTTTCCCAGTCACAAGTCTGGCGGCCGTATTTTGAACGACTTGAAGACGAGCGATTTGGTACTTGGGGAGTCCGAGGTAAAGGGCATTTGCATAGTCCAATCTGGAGTTTACAATCGCTCCCACCACGACCGCTATGTCTTTCTTGGGAATAAAAGGGGTGAGTCTACGTAGTAGGCGCAGCAGATAGTGAGATCCGCTGACTACTGCCCCTATTTGTGCATCCATTGTCATGTAAGAGTCAAAGATGACCCCAAGACTTTTGACTTTGGCGCTAGGGGTGATGACTTTGCCCAGAATGGGCGGGGGGATCCAGGTTGTTATCGATTGATTGCTACGCTTGGCGTGAAACAGAAGAAGTTCTGTTTTCGCTCCGTTGAGTTTGAGATAACTCTTTGTCATCCAGTCCTCTATCAAAGAGAGGCATGTCTCTAGATTGAGGTGGTGATCCTTTTTGTTGCAAATGCGGAAGTACAGTTGCGTGTCGTCTGCGTAAGAGTGATATAGCAGTTTTTGGCTGCTGATGATTTCAAAAAGAGGACGCAGATAGATGTTGAATAACATCGGCGACAGGGGAGATCCCTGAGGGACCCCGCACGATAATGTGCGTTGTTCCGAAGTGAATGGTCCTAGCTTGACTATTTGCGATCGGTTTTCCAAAAAAGAGGAGAACCAAGATAGATCGCTTTCTGCGACTTTGGCTATTTTAGCCAGCCGAGTCAATAACAGCCTGTGATCAACTGTATCAAAGGCTGCGCTTAGGTCCAGCAGAACCAGAAGAGAAGATTCTCCTTCGTCTGCGGCCTCGAGAACGTCGTCCCATATCTTGAGCAATGCTGTTTCCGTCCCGTGTCCGGGACGGAATCCTGATTGCAATGGGTCGAGTAAGTTGTGAGTATCTAGATGCTGTTGCAGCTGCTGTACCACTGCTTTCTCCATTACCTTGGAGAGAACATTTAGGCCTGTTATGGGGCGCCAGTTAAGTGGATCCTTAGGATCCAGGGTGGCTTTCTTCAAGATGGGTTGAATGAAGCCCTCCTTCAGCTGGGAGGGCATTTTGCCCTCCCTGAAGGATTGGTTAATAAGCTGCGTGACAGGAGGTGCCAGGATGTCGGCGCATTCCTTCAGCAGTTTGGTGGGGATAATATCATTTGGCGCAGTGCTGTTGCGCAGAGTGCCAATGATATTTTTAGTGGTCTGAATGGAGATGGGTTCCAGCGTGAACTCACCAAACTGTGGTGAATTGCTGCCGGTGCTGTGTAAATGACTACGGGGGGGGCTGGGAGAGCAATTGTTCTGCTGAATGCTTTGCCGGATTGCCTCAATTTTGTTAATGAAGCAATCCGATAACTCATCGCAAAATTCTTGTGTATCCAAGTTGGGGGCTTCAAGACATCTTGGATTCATGGTCTGAGTGACCAGCTTGAAGAGTTCGCGGGGACGATTTAGGGCACCATTGATAGCCTCAGAAAAATAGTTTTTCTTGGCTTCGAAGATTTGCTTGTAGTATTTCCTGGTTATTGCCTTGTAGATCGAGAGGTTCTCATCTGAAGAGCTTCTTTTCCAGGCTGCTTCTGCCCTTCTACGCTCTTGCTTCAGTAACGCCAGCTGGTTGTTGAACCAGCCGGAGTTATTTTTCCTGATCTGGGTCTTTCGTTTTGGCGCTATCAAGTCAGCTGACTGCAATAGTGCTGTGTTTATGGCCTCTAGTATTGCTTCCGCTGTTTGGTGCGGCTGAATTGTGTTTATTTTTCCCCCTAACGTGGTTTTGAAGAGTTCCGAATGGAGCTTCTTCAGACATCTGGTCCAGTGTGTTGTCACTGGATTTGATGTTTTTGTTAAGGGGGGGAATTCGGAAATAATGAATTTAATTGCATGGTGATCTGTCCATGGCAATGGTTCATTTTCCAAGATTTTTATTTCCAGATCTTGTCTGAAAATAAGATCGAGCGTGTGACCTGAAACATGTGTGGGCCCACATACTAGTTGCTGTAGCCCTAATCCTTCCAGGTGGTCAATACAGGCGTCGGCAACAGGATCCTGAGAGCAATTTGCCCAGAGATTGAAGTCCCCGAGCAGCAAAAGGTGTTTGCTGTTAAGGGTATAAGTGGAGATAAACTCCGTCAATGATGTGAGTAGCTGCGATTTTGGCCCAGGTGGCCTATAGCAGAGAAGAATGTGGACGGTCTCCTGGGAGTTTGCTTGCAGTTGCAGGGTAAGGGTTTCCATAAATGGAAGAGGATTTTGAAGGACTGGTTTGGTGATCGCAAGATGAATCCTGTGGATCACCGCCAGGCCTCCACCTCTTTGCCCTATTCTGTTTTCCGTAGATAGATGAGTGGGCACGAATCAGAAAAAAGACAAAAACGAATCCCCCAAGATGCAGTGGGAGTTGCCTGCTGTGCTGTGAATGAGCTGGGCTGTGCGCTGGAGGTTTATGCGGTTGGTGGGTACAGGAGGACTGCTGAGCTATTGCTAAAAAGTGTTAATTGGTGCTTCTTATTGGTTCTTACAGCTCCTTGTTTTAAAACAATATATCTCGTTTTAATTAGAACCGAGTTCTTTAAATTTTTAAAAGTAGCTGGCGGTCAGCATTTCTCCACGATACAAAGGTTTCTGTGGTTTGACGCACTTGATGAGCTAAGGAGAAGAGTAAACATAAAAGACAGCTGCAGATAAGTCCTTTGCTTTCAATCCCGGCGGGAATAAACAGGAGGACACAGATGCTAGTTAATATATTCAAGCCCATCGCATTTACATGATGACCACAGGCCTGGCATCTGAAAAGCGTTTGGCCCAGACTTAATGATAAGGTTTCAGATTTCAGCACCTTTCATATTGAAATTTCCTGACCTCCGATAGACAGGCGTGTGCTGGAGCACTTTATTCAGGCAGCAAGCTGTGAAAATGGAGCGACAATGCAATCTGATTCCTACATCTGCTTTCTGTACATCAGCCTCGCCCCCCCGAGAGGCCCATTCACAGCAATATTGGCCTTCAGAAAATTCATACATTTCATAGGCTTTCCCCCCCCCCCCCCCGTGGTATATTTTTGCTTATTGATATGTTTTTAAAGCATTCCTAACCTCAAGACTAATCTTATTATTAGATGTGGTGGTTGTTTTAAAAGAAATATATTATTTGGGGGGACTTTTTTTAATTACATTTTTATTTGGTAAACCTGTCTGTAACAAACTTCATGGCCTCTCAGAGTTGTGGTCTCCAAACTGCGGCCCAGGGGCCGGATGCAGCCCTTTGCTTGCCTTTATCCTCCCACTGGTACAAGACACTATTCCTTCCACTGACACCAACAAAGGAGCATAATTCTTGGCGGTGACATCATCATCGGGGGAACTATTTCTCCCATTGACATCAACAATGGGGCAATACTCATCATCCTGACACCAGCGATGGGGATCTATTTTGCCCACTGACATCAACAATGGGGTACTATTTCTCCCACAGACACCAACAATGTATCACTATTCCTCCCACAGATACCGATGATGGGGCACTATTCCTCCCATGGATATCGATAATGGGGCACTATTCCTCCCACGGATATTGATGATGGGGCACTATTCCTCCCATGGATATCAATGATGGGGCACTATTCCTCCCACTGATACCAATGATGGGGCACTATTCCTCCCACTGATACCAATTATGGAGCACTATTCCTCCCACTGATACCAATGATGAGGCACTATTCCTCCAACTGAAACCAATGATGGGGCACTATTCCTCCCACTGATACCAATGATGGGGCACTATTCCTCCCACTTCTACCAATGATGGAGCACTATTCATCCCACTGATACCAATGATGAGGCACTATTCCTCCCACTAATACCAATGATGAAGCACTATTCCTCCCACTGATACCAATGATAAAGCACTATTCCTCCCACTGATACCAATGATGAGGCACTATTCCTCCCACTGATACCAATGATGAAGCACTATTCCTCCCACTGATACCAATGATGGAGCACTATTCCTCCCACTGATACCAATGATGAGGCACTATTCCTCCCACTGATACCAATGATGAAGTACTATTCCTCCCACTGATACCAATGATGGAGCACTATTCCTCCCACTGATACCAATGATGAGGCACTATTCCTCCCACTGATACCAATGATGAAGCATTATTCCTCCCACTAATACCAATGATGAGGCACTATTCCTCCCACCGATACCAATGATGGGACACTATTCCTCCCACTGAAACCAATGATGGGGCACTATTCCTCCCACTGATACCAATGATGGGACACTATTCTTCCCACTGATACCAATGATGGGGCATTATTCTTCCCACTGATACCAATGATGGGGCATTATTCCTCCCACTGATACCAATGATGGGGCACTATTCCTCCCACTGATACCAATGATGGGGCATTATTCCTCCCACTGATACCAATGATGGGGCACTATTCCTCCCACTGATACCAATGATGGGGCATTATTCCTCCCACTGATACCAATGATGGGGCACTATTCCTCCCACTGATACCAATGATGGGGCACTATTCCTCCCACTGATACCAATGATGGGGCATTATTCCTCCCACTGATACCAATGATGGGGCACTATTCCTCCCACTGATACCAATGATGGGGCACTATTCCTCCCACTGATACCAATGATGGGGCATTATTCCTCCCACTGACACCAACGACAGGGCACTAACCCTCTCTATAATACCAAAGGTGAATGGTTTACTCCCACTGACGCCAGGACAATTTCTACTTCCAATGGCCACAGTTCGGCCTCCCTTAAGTCTGAAGGACAGTAAAAGGCAATTTGTTTAGAAAGTGTGGAGACCCATGGCCTAGAGTGACAACGCTCACACACTGTAAGGAAGGGTTGTCACCCTAGGACAGAAGTACAGGGAACCTACCCCTATTCTCTTTTCTATAACATGGGGAGGAGGCTACACAGATAGCTGGGAACAATTCGGGTTTACAGAGAATGGTCCAAAAAAGAGAAAATATCCAGTGAGCGGTAGTTGTGCGGAGGAAAATGCCTTGTTGATGTCAGAGGTCAGAGGAGAATGGGCAAACTGGTTAGAGGTGATTGAAAGGCAACAGTAACTGAAATGACCACTTGTTACAACCAAGGTATGCAGAATACCATCATTGAATGCACAACACGTCAAACCTTGAAACAGATGGGCTACAGTAGCAGAAGACTACACTGGGTGCCACTCCTATCAGCTAAGAACAGGAAACTGAGGATACGATTCGCACAAGCTCACCAAAATAAGACAATAGAAGATTGAAAAAAGTTTGCATGGCCTGATGAGTCTTGATTACAGCTGCGGCATTCAGATGGAAGAGTCAGAATTCGGATCCATCCTGCATTGTATCAACAGTTAAGGCTGGTTGTGGTGGTGTAATGATATGGGGGATATATTATTGGCACGCTTTGAGCCCCTTAGTACCAATTGAGCAGTGTTTAAATGCCAGGGCCTGTCAGAATTGTTTCCAGCACATTGTATCTCGCACGTGGATTATGGCTTTTTGACAACATAAGGCAATCACTTTGGAGAGTTTCTTGGAAGATACTACCTTGCACCAATCCAGATCTTTACATGGAGACTCTTATCCTTATGAGGACTTGTCTATGTGTACCCATGGGTCTGTAATCTCACAGCTCCCGGGACAGACACCACCAGCGGCCCTCACCCTCTAGTACCACATGGAGCTTTTTTATACATGTCATAGATCTCCTCCTGAGGAAGTGGAGCAAATCCACGACACGCGTCGAATGCAGTGATATTACAATTTTTCTTTTTTTACATATCTTTCTATCCAGATCTTACCATGATGGTTTTTGCTATGAAGGAATGAATGAATGACTTGTATAGCGCAACGCATGCGAACTGACTCGCCTCTGGGCGCTTTTTCCAGCCAGTGTCTGCTAGGCTGGTGCGGTCATTTTAACCCCGTAGGATCTTGACACGCTAGGGACACACACTCATACACACATATATACTGGGCCAATTTGGACGAGATTCAATTTACCTACCAGCATGTCTTTGGAGTGTGGGAGGAAACCGGAGTACCCAAAGGAAACCCACGCAGACACAGGGAGAACATGCAAACTCCTGGCAGATGGTGTCGTGGTCGGGATTCGAACCAGCGACCCTTTTGCTGCTAGGCGAAAGTGCTACTCACTGCACCACTGTGCTGCACATACTACCGCTCCTCTAACCCCCTCCCCAGCCGGCGTCCTCATCGCAACTGTGGGCACCCGGCCGTGACAGCCTTCGGCTTCACGGCCGGGCACCCACTGCGCATGCACGAGCGGAACTGCGCATGCGCGAGCGGCGCAGTCCGCCGCTGATTGGAAAGGCGATCGCATGGGACCTGTCACGTGTCTAATGCGATCGCATACAGGGAGGGGCTGCTGTAGGCGATTAAGCTTAATCGCCTAACCAGCCCCTCGGCGGAAGCAGGAAGTGGGACAGAAAGTCCCACTCCTCCTGAAGCCCCCACTCCCCCCCCAAAAAAAATGACATGCCCTTTATGACTTCTGATGGCTCCTTCCAGCAAAATAATGCACCATGTCACAAAGCTCAAATCATCTCACTACTGGTTTCTTGAACATTCACTGTACTCCAATGGCCTCCACAGTCACCAGATCTCAATCCAATGGCATGGGATGTGGTGGGATGGGAGGTTTGCATCATGCAGCCGACAAAACTGTGTGATGCTATCATGTCAATATGGACCAAAATCTCAGAGGAATATTTCCGACACCTTGTTGAATCTATGCCATTAAGAATTAAGGCAGTTCTGAAGGCAAAAGGGGGTACCTAGCAAAGTGGCCAATGAGTGTACATCACCGCCTGTCTAAAACCACATGTGGCACCTGTACACTAGTATTGTGGACTAGGGGCCAGATTCTCGTACATTTGCCGCTGGCGTAAGGTAAGCCATTTACACTATGCCGCCACAATTTAACAGAGCAAGTGCCGTATTCCCAAAGCACTTGCTCTGTAAGTTGCGGCGGCGTAGTGTAAATGGCTCTGCGTATCCCCGCGTAATTCAAAGGGGTGGCCTGTATTTAAATTAAGCGCGCCCCCGCGTCGATCGAACTGCGCATGCGCCGGCCTCAAAAATAGCCCAGTGCGCATGCTCCAGCTCACATCGGAAAAAATGAATAAAGCCGACGTGAGCGTCGTTTACGTAAAACACTATTCGCGAACGACTTAGTAAAACACTGTAACCGACGGAAAAAGACGACGCTGACCCGACGCCATACTTAACATGGCAATGACGGAACTTCGTAAACCTACCCCTCATATAGCAGGGGTAGGTTTACGCTTACGTAAACGACGTAAACGACGACGGGACGGCGTAAAGACGTTCGGGAATCGTCGGATTAGGCTAATTTGCATAGGCAAATGGGAAATCATCGTAAAGGCCACCTAGCGGCCAGCGATGTCATTACATCTCCGATCCGACGGTGTAATTGTATTACACCTGTCGGATCTGCACTGTATCTATGCGTAAGTGATTCTAGGAATCACACGCATAGATACTCAGGAAAAAAAACATAGATACGCCGGTGTTTCTTACGAAACACCGGCGTATCTCTTTTGAGAATCTGGCCCTAGGTCTTGGTTTTTATGAAGAAGAAACAGCTATATCAACATATCGCTCAATGTGGGTTATTTATGAAAGGCAAATCCACTTGGCACTACAAGTGCACTCGGAAGTGCAGTCCCTGTAGATCGGAGGGGGACACGCAAGGAAAATAAAAAACAGCATTTTAGCTTGCACATGATTGGATGATAAAATCAGCAGAGCTTCCCCTCATTTTAGATCTACCCCCTCAGATCTACAGCGACTGCACTTGCAGTGAACTTGTAGTGCAAAGTGGATTTGTCTTTCATAAATACCCACCAATGTTTTTTCTTATTATTAATACTAGGAAGGGGTTATAAGGAGGAATCAAGGAGTGAGGATCCTTTTCTTTTTATTTAAAATTAAAAAAAAATTCTTTACAGTCACTTTAGTAATAGATACAAAAAAAGTTTTTAGTGCCTCTTTAAAAAAAAAAAAAAAAAAAACTCCTCTTCATATGACCTTCCATGGAACTAGACCAGCTTATAGTTCCACTAAAGCCTAATTTGTAACTTTCAGCTGATACACAACGCAATATAAACAGAAAATGTGCTTAGAAAAACTTGCAATGTTTTATGCCTTCATCTTAGGTGGCTGATAAATGGTGCACATGGGCCCTCGGCCATTTTTCCTTTCCATTCTCCGAGGCTACATTCTGCAGACACCCGTTCTCCTGATTTGTAATGAGATTACCCGGTATCACGCTTAAACGTGGATTATTCTACAGAATGACTAGCCTGCTGCTCTTTTATTACAGATCTGTGCACCGTGGCTAAATAAAAAGTTGTTCCTAACTTTACGATGCAGATTAAAAAAACAAACAAAAAAACTGCCCCCCCCTATTAAACGTACTTCCTCAAGGCAAAGCACATTGGCCGGCTTACAGCACAATGATGTCGCTGCTTCCAGATTGGTTTGGCAGCTCCATTGTTCCGGGAGCGTAAACCAGACGCACTTGTGTCCCGGCTTCTTTCATAGGCTTTTCTTCATAGCAAGTTAATCTTTCTCTGTGATAGCATTCATGATGGCATGTTAAAAGAGTCGCATCCTAGCAACTGCAAGCAGGTTGCCTAGCAACACAGTTCCTTCAGGATTTCCTTGTTAAGATACTTTTTTTTACATGAAAACTGCATTTAAAAAAAAAAAAACATAGCACACTCCTTAACTTAAAAAGCTGTCATAATTGGTTAGGGGTCCCGGGAATAAGTTGAAAGAGTCTGTGATGAATAGTTTATTCAGCATTGAATATTCTGCTCTGATTTTTGTATAAAGGATGGGATGCTGGATTAACCAAACTTATTAATATGTTCAAAAAAACTTTCAGATCAAGGTCAGATCTTAATTTGTTCTGCGGTACGCAGGGAGCAATGAAGCTACACAAATATTTTGAACGCACTTGTGTAACTTTGCCAGCTAATAACCCAGATAACAAGCAATTGTGCTGCAAGCTTGAAAATGACTTGCTAAACTATTATTAGACTTGATAGGCTTCACAAGTTTGTTGCACAATTGCAGCAAATCTGCATTGCATGACTCCAGATCAACTTTCTTTGTGCAAATATTCTGCAAGTTCTGTTTCAGTTATGTTGTGCAATATAGTCATCCCACCACAGGGGTCACTGTGGCTGAAGACTTGCAGAGCTCTTGCTTTAGACTCACCACTACAACTTTGCTCTTGATACAGACTTGCCACCCAAATTTGCTACAAATTGGAAAAGTGTCAACTAGAACTTGTGCTTCAAGTGCTCTGCAAGCGTACAACTTGTCAGTGAAAATGTGCAGCAAGTTAACAAGACTTACAATTCAACACTGCTATAAATTTGTGGCAAGTTAGCCTTGCTATCTAGGAAGCTTGAAGCGATATTAAACCCAAAACAAATGTATTATATTGCAGCTTACCAATCATTAGATGGGATGGCTGCATTAGATTAATTTTTATTTTTCACCTTGCGATCCGGTCCAGAACATTTTTTTTCAAGCTGTCCAAAGTGGCAGTTAGAGCATTGAACTTGAGACAAACATTTTATCACTTTATGACTGGGGTGATTGCAATTGCCAGTTTTTATTTACTTTTTAAAACTTTTATCCCAAAAGGAAATGACTGTTTTATGTAGCTGCTTATAAAGTGTTGGCTGGAGTTCGTCTTTAAACACTTCAATACTGGACACTTTCACCCCCTTCCTACTCAGGACAATTTTTAGCTTTTAGTGCTGTTGCATTTTGAATGACAATTGTGCGATCATGCAACACTTTACCCATATGAAACTTTTATATATTTTTTCCCACAAATAGAACTTTCTTTTGGTAGTATTTGACCACTGCTGTTTTTTTTTTATTCTTTGCTAAACAAATAAAAAAATACCGAAATTTTTGAAAAAGATAAAGTTTTCTTTGTTTCTGTTGTAAATAAGTATGTTTTCTCCTTCACTGACGGGCACTGATGAGGCTGCACTGACGGGCACTGATGAGGTAGCACTGATGAGGTGGCACTGATGATGAGGCACTGATATGCGGCACTGATGACCACTGATAGGAAGGACTGAAGGGGACTGATACGCAGCACTGATAGGTGGCCCTGATGGGCACTAATAGGCGGCACTGATGGATGGCACTGATTGGCATCCCTAATGGCATCCCTGGTGGGCAGCCTTGATGGGTCTGCACTAGTAATTGATGTGCTGATTATCAGTGCAGACCCCCCCCCCCTGTAAGGAGAGCCACTGATCGGCTCACCTACCCACACCATTTCAGCATGAATAGAGGAAAAGCTGGTAAATGGCACTTCCTGGTTATGATGTGACCAGCTGCGATTGGATACAAGTAATCACATGGTAAACAGCCTACATCATAAGCTCTTTACCGAGATTGGAGATGTCAGAGCGACACACCGCACTACCAATCGCCACATTGCATGCCCTCAGGGACGTGCACGAGCGGCTTATCCTGCTTGATGTCATATGACACCCAGTCAGGATAACTGTGGTTAAATTGTCGGTCGAGTCCATGTAAATCTGCTAGTACATCTAATACTATGCTCTCCCTAGATTAGGGGTAGATAACTATTCAGAGGTTGATTATACCTGGACAACTTGGAGAAAATCAGAGATGCCTGGGAGGGGCGGCACCCTTTAAAAAAAAAACGACCAAGCTCCCAATGCTACTTTCCGCTTGTTCAATTAAGCTTTGACAAAAAAACTGGGAAACTGATTGGTTTCTATGCAGAGCTGCACGTGATTTTGTACAGCAGTTTTAGTAAATAAAACCCCAAAGTGTGTCACAGTAGTGTCCTCTATCCTCTTCATATTAACCGCCCTGTTGTGTCCTGTGCCCCCCTTCATATCATCCTGCCCACAGAAATGTACTTTGCCCATCCACAGTTGTGTCCTCTGCCCCTCCATACAATAGTGTCCTCTGCCCCTCTTCACACCACCCTCCCCACTATAGTGTAGTCTGACCCTCTGCCCCCCATAGCAGTTTCCTTTTCGCACCACCCCCCTCCATAGTGGTGTCCCCGGTCATAGCAACCAACCACTTGTTGGTTAACTTGAAAGGTCAACTGGGACAGATTCTGCTCCGACCTTCCACCCTGTACTGTGCTGCCTCCCACTCTCTACTCTCCATTGAAGCCATGTTTGATCTACCCATCGGCTGCCCACGGTTAAGGGGTAGATTGCGATTGACAGCTTCCTGATCCCAAAAACGACTGACCACTCTCCACTAAGTTCTTGGTCTCAGGCCTGATGTGGGACAGCTGCAGCATAGGGGTGAGTAAGTGTGTTTACCGTTTATATAGGCCAAACTCCCCATGTTTTAAATGTTATATATTGAGGCGCTAGCATATAAAATTCTTATATCCATATAGAAAAGCATTAACCATGCAAAGTATATTCTAGTGATCAACTGTGACAAATCTGAAAATTGTTTACCTCAGTATACTAATAAACCACTTATAATTTAGTCTATACAAATAAGTATGTGTAAATAGTTCATACAAAAATAATAATTAACTCAACAAAAGTCCTTTCCAGAGATATAAAAAAAATCCTTTTATCCACTTAATTGAACTCCACCACGTGCAAAGATAGAAGTATTAAAAATAATGTGCCCTTCTTATGTGATGTGCACCTCCACCTGTGATAATGGGGCCACTCACCAGATCACTTTGGGCAGCTAGGACCCTCACGTACTGGTTTCCCAGTAGACTTTTTACCGGCGGGAAACCCAAAGGGAAAACCGAGAACCTGCTCGATAACTTTTTCCCCCTACACACGATCTGGAATCCCGGGCGTGTGTTTGCTCCACCGCAGTGTTTCCCATAGGTACGAGAGCTGGATCTCTTCTTATTCCTGGCAGTTTTCCTGTCGGAAAAACTGCAATGGAGCATACACACGGCCGGTTTTCCCAGGCAAAAGCTCTCATGGCAGTTTTCCCGACGGTTGTGTGTACAAGGATTTAGAGGTAGGTATCTGCAATGATTCTATGCTGGTCATCCACTCCCTGATCTCTGTCCTCTGCTTTAATCCATCAGGGTGATCTGATGGAAAACCAATGCCTGATAATCATGCAATATGTTAAAAGGTAGCTGCCCCAGTTACAGATATATAAGAGGCATTTCTTCTCTTTTTAAAGAGATGTCCCCTAACTTTCTGTTGAACCTCTGGGAGCAGGAGGTGAATGGAAACCACCCCAATGACTAAAAAAATCATTCTAACTATTCCCTACTCTATCCATAAAGCCCCATTCACTAGCGGCCTACATAAACTGTACCAGACATCTTTATTCACTTTATACAGCAAGTTTTGATGTTGTGGAGTGTACGGTATTCAGTACCAATGTTAGGAGTGCACTTGTATATATGAGAATTGTAGAGTTTTGAGTGTCTCCAGGCTTGTTCAGTTGCTCACTTTCTTTATTATTATTATTATAATACAGGATTTATATGGCGCCAACAGTTTGTGCAGAGCTTTACAACATAAGGGCAGACAGTACAATTACAATACAATTCAATACAGGAGCAATCAGAGAGCCCTGCTCATTAGAGTTTACAATCTGAGGCCTCGTACACACGACCGAGGAACCCATCGAAAAAGACACATCGTTTTCCTCGACGAGTTTCTTGTTAGGCTTGTCGAGAAACTTGACAAGCTGTCTTTGCATACACACAGTCAAGACCAAATCTCCTTGTTCTCAAACTCAGTGACTTCAACACATACAACAGCAGGGGAAGTTCGATTCCACTGGCACAACCCTTGGGGCTGCTTTTGCTAATCTCATGTTATTACGTGTTAGGTAAAAGTTTGGTAAGTACATTTGCATTTTTTAGTCTGTTACAGCGTGGCGAATGTGCTATCTCCATTACAAACGCTACTTTTACCGACGGTGCGCTCCCGTCTCATACTTTATTCTGAGCATGCGCGGGTTTCTAAGCATACACACCAACGTGTTTCTCGTTGAAAACCAGCCCGACTAGGAACACGACGAGGAAATTGAGACTCCCGTCGAGGAAAAAAGAGAACATGTTCTCTTTTTTCCTCGTCAAGTTCCTCTACAGTTTTCTCGATGAAAAGCATACACACGGACCGTTTTCCTCGACAAAAAAGCTCTCCCACTAGGTTTCTTGATGGATTCTGTCGAGTTTCTCGGTCGTGTGTATGAGGCCTGAAAGGAAGGATCAAGTAAAACAAAAGGTAATAACTGGGGGATGAACTGATCGAGAAAATGAAAATACAGTTGTTAGGTGTGGGTAGGATAGGCATCTCTGAAGAGGAGGAGTTTCAGGGATCGTCTAAAAGATAATAGACCTTCATAGCTACTGAAGGGTATTCCTCTTCTCCCCTTAGATTAGCACCATTATCTCATCACCCTTAACCTCCTTAGCGGTATTACCGAGTCAGGCTCAGGGTAAATTTTTCATACCAAAACGGTTGCATTGCAGGATACAGGGGAAGTTACTTACCTTGTCCCTGGATCCTGCGATGTGTCCCCACTGTGTGTGCGGGCTTCTCCGCTTTGTCTCCTCACTCGATTCACAATGCCGAGTGCCGAGGTCCATTCCCTGTGACGTTACGACGCACAGGGACGGAGTTTGGCGCCAAATTCAAAAAGTGAAACACACAATACACATACAGTATACTGTAATCTTACAGATTACAGTACTGTATCAAATAATTACACACCCCCTTTGTCCCTAGTGGTCTGCCCAGTGTCCTGCATGCAGTTTTATATAATAAAAACTGTTCTTTCTGTCTGGAAACTGGAGATTGTCCATAGAAACCAAAAAGTGTCCCTTTGCATCAAAAGTGGTTTTAGACCAACTAGAAAACAGCGGTAATAAATTAGAATCACTTGCAGAATTGAGCGATAGCGATTTGTGGGGAAATTCGTCATCAAACAATAAAAATAATGACAGCGACAATTCTGCAACTGAGCAAATTTCTGTGTTTTTGATTTGATTACATTATTTAATAATTTTTATTATAATTATATTATTATTTTTTATAATTATTTATAGTTATTTATTATATTATAATTTATGATTTAGTGTTTCAAACTTTATCATACCCAGGATGTCTTCTAGACTCTTGTTTGGACAGATTTAAGTGAGTTATTCCTAAGAATTGCAGGCCTACAATGTAAAACGCCAAATTTCCTATGCAAAATAATGGTACCGCTTTCAGCACCTAAAACCAGAAGGAATCATACCGCCAGGGAGGTTAATGGCAATGTTCTATCTCAGTGAACTTTGTGTTGTACAGTAAAGTTACCTGTAGTTCCTTCCTAAGGCCCCTTTACACTACTGAGACTTCAAAGTCGCACGATTTTACCACGATTTGCGACCGCGATTTTGCCGCAACTTCAGGGGATGCCTTTGTAAGTGGCATCAAAATCAGACCATAGTGGACTACTTTCAAGTCGTACTTATACGAATGGTTGTAATTGGAAATCATGGGAAACGACTTGTCATGCTACTTTGCCATCAAAAATCGTACGACAAGTCGTATAAGTGGGAAAGGGGCCTAAGATGGGTTTATTCCTGAGGAAAATCCAAAAGGAATACAGTATCCTCATTATCGTCATCATAAGCAGAAGCAGAATGTTTGGGTAGGGAGAGGGGGTCTCCTGGTTTTTACTCCTAAAACCTCAAGAGCTTCAAAAATCTATTGAATGCCCAAAAAATTCCACCATCCATCATTTCTGGCTGGATAAAAACTGGCCGTGTATTGCTTCTGTTGATATATACCTAAGCAATCATGTTTGATTTTTCACCCAATATCCTTATTCACCAGTCAGTAAAAAAATGAACACAACCCCCAAAGAGCAGCCTGACAGAAATCAAAATTGAGTGAAATGTATTTCAATGTGTCAGATGACACAATGTAAATTATTAGTCATTTGCTGCAATCATTTCATTTCTATAAATGGTACATTGTCACATGAGCCCACCAAAAGCATTCAGTCCCGGCAACAGGTTAATTCTTTATATATATTTACCTTCACACCTAAAGGGGTTGTAACCTATGCATTCACTTACCTGAGCCCTGGAAAGTGCTGCGTCGAGAACGAGCTGGATCTTTGCCCAGGGGTTCTCGGCTCTTCGTTGGATAAATTGATAGCAGCGCAGCCATTGGCTCCTGCTGCTGTCAATCAAATATAATGATGTGGGCGCCAGGGGGTGGGACCGAGTGCTGCATTCAGCAGCTATGGATGCCGAATGCAGAACTCAGGAGCGCACCTGCAAGGTAACCCCCTTGGAAGAGCGCTTCCCAAAGGGGGTTATCTGATGCGGGAAGGAACCGATGGACCCCAGAAAACCACGTTCGGGGCCACACTGTGCAAAACGAGCTGCAAAATTGAGGTAAGTATGACATGTTTGTTATTTAAAAAAAAAAAACTATAGTGTCACTTTAATTCATGCCGCATACACACAATCGTTTTTCGGCATGAAAAAAAAACTTTGTTTTTCAGCATGTAGAAAAAACAAATTTTTTTCAACTTCATCATTAAAAACGATGTTGCCCACACACCATAGTTTTTAAAAAATGATGAGCAAAGCGCGGTGACGTACAACACGTACGACGGCACTCTAAAGGGGAAGTTCCATTCAAGCTCCCGTCTTATAACTTGCTTCTGAGCATGCGCGGGTTTAAAACCGTCGTTTTAGCCCACTCACGATAATTTTTTACAACCCAAAAAATCTCATTTTTTAAAACGACGTTAAAAAATGCAGCATGCTCTAATTTTTTTTTTTGTCGTTTTTCAGGAGAGGAAAAATGATGTGAAGCCCACACACGATCATTTTAAATGACGTTTTTAAAAACGTTTTTTTTTTTCATGCCGAAAAATGATCGTGTGTACGCGGCATTAGAATATCAGTTATGTAATTCCAATGCTGGTATTTATGTTTTAATAACATTAACACATCCTTATTAGCAACTCAATTTGTAAAGCCGCATGTGTGGCTGTGTTTTCATCGCCCTTCTTTATGTCATGGATTTTGTGTGTGTTCCACCGATTACACATCATTTAATTGCCCGTGCATGCTCACATATGCATTATTTATCACAGCTGTTGCTGGCGGTAGGCAGCGGGAGCTTCGAGCACAGATATGGACTTAATGTATGAGTACAGTCAGGCAGTGCCTGCAGGCTATGCATTCTCTCTGGAGGAAATAAATGCCTCCGTCCTGCAAATCACTCACGTGTATCAAAGATGGGGGGAAAGTGATTGGTAAGAAAAGCTGCGGACAGGTTTTAGCGTTATAATCCTAGTATCAAAGAAATATGTTGAACTGTACAAAGATGGGATCATTCAAATTTTTGTTAATGCGCTACCACTCTTTTACCAGAAACCACTAGATTATCCTACAGGTTGTACAGTTTACCTTGACGTGCTTTTAACTGTTCTGCACTTTGCAAAGGAAGAACACAATTGTTTGTGGTTATTGGGAATGTGGTGATTGTTTTTTTTTTTTTTTTTTAAATCTAGCTGACAGAAGTAAAACATACCTGTGCTTTGCCTTGGCAGGGAAAACCAACAGATTCACTTTAAAGTGGACCTTGCACCTACAGTAAATAGTATTATTACTACACAGCGTTACAAACCCAGTTCATTACAGTAAAGTATCTAAAGCAGAGTTCCTCAACCAGGATTCCATAGAACCCTAGGGTTCCTCCAGGGGTTCCTTGAGCAATGAACAACTCCTGCCTCTCAGATAAGTTCCCACAGACACCATTAATCTTTCTAGCTATCTTTTATCATTTATAATTTTTATCATTTTAGTAAGGCGGTAATTCTTCCCAATGACCACAAGTGTAAGGAGCATTCTTCCCACTAACTATCATACTAATGTGTAATCAGTTGTGTATATAGTCATTTTTATCAGGGGTGTTCCTCTTCTGCCTTGTACACACAATCGGAATTTCCGATGAAAAAAGTCAGACGGAATTTTTTCATCAGAAATTCCAACCGTGTGTGGGCCCCATCAGAATTTAGAAATAGAACATGTTTTATTTTTTTTCCGATGTAAAAAACTCCGATCGTCTGTGTGGAACTCCGACTGAGAAAAAAAAAACATGCATTCACTCAGAATCAAGTCGATGCATGCTCGAAAGCATTGAACTTCATTTTTCTCGGCTCGTCGTAGTGTTTGACGTCACCGCGTTTTGGGCGGTCGTGGCCCCTCCTTCCTGTTGAGTGGCCCCACTGCAAGCAGCTTGCTATGGGGGCACCCGAGCCGCTGCTGTGTGTGTCCATTCAGACAGTTCCATGCCCCATACACACGAGCGGAGTTTCCACCGACCGTGTGTATGCTCTATCAGACTTTTGCTGTTGGAATTTCCACCAGCAAAAGTTTGAGAACAGGTTTTTAATTTTTCAGATGAAAAAATTCCTATATCCGTTCGTCTGTATGAAATTCCAACGGGAAAAAAACAGGCATATTTGGAAACAATTAAAAAGCATGCTCGGAAGCATTGAACTTATTTTTCTCATCGTGGTGTAGTACATCAGAGAATATTTGTGTCACCGTGTGTATGCAAGCCAAGCTTGAGTGGAATTCCATTGGCAAAACCATCCAACTTTTTTACGATGGAAATTCTGCATTACTCTCTTAGTCCTTTTCCTCCTATGAACATTGAAATGCCTCCAACCCCTTCTGATGGGTTCTATAATATATGACCTTTTCTTGACTAGATTCAGAATGGCTGAACTGACAGATGGACAGACTTTCTGTAAATTGAATGCATTTAGTGTGTGTGTGTGTTTTTTTTTTTTTAAGCTTTCAGGAGAAAATTTAAAAAAAAAAAAAAAATCAAGAGTTATTTCAGTACATTTCTTTTATAAGAATACATTGATGTATGGGAAATTGGCCAGCTTTAGAAAATACTGGATGCTCCCAGCTGCATAGACAGACAGGGAGGTGGACTCTGAAATGTGGCTGTCTAGTGATTGCATGTTATCAGAGGCTTGTCAGACACAAAGGCAGAGCTGGGTTACTGTCTGCTATTCCAATGTCATCATGACAAGTGCAGGATCCTTACCATCTGCAGCCTTCCTACTGCCACCCTGAGCGAAGGAAGTGTTCACAATCTGCTGCCTCTCAGGGTCCCCATAATTGAAAAAGCCTGTCTGATAATTAGAATTATAAAATGTTATTTAAAGCAATTAGTTTTCACAGTCCCCAGCCTGACCTGATCTAGATTTAGTTCCCAAGTGACCTTTGTCAGTGGCTACGGCATGGTGTGCTCAGCGGGGTCATAGTAAAACTATAAATGCACAGTCATTAGTAATAGTAGTAGTTCAACGTTTTCAGGATTAGGTTAAAGATGTAAAGGTGTATCCCCGAAATGATTGAGGATTTTGTATGTGTATATGTAATATATATTCTTATGATGAATATTACTACTATTATTATATTATTATGTATTTAAAGATTTCAATTAATAATACTATACTTGCATTGCCAGGGTTAGTAATACATATAATAAAAATACACAAAATATTTTGATTGACAATTGCACAGTCATGATCTTAGCTACAATATGAAGCTAAAATCAAGAATATGGGAACATGACCCCAAACTAGCAAGAGAAAGTTCAAAACTCATTTTAGAAATTATTTATTTACCAAAAAAGTTGATTCTTGGAACAGCCATCCAGTAGTAGTAGTGATTCAGTAACTGTTAGGCCACGTACACACGATCGAATATATCTGCTGAAACTGGTCCGACGAACCGTTTCAGCGGACATATCCGATCGTGTGTACGGGCTAGCGGACATGTTTTCCCAGCGGACAAATTTCAAAGCATGCTTTGAAATTTGTTCGCCGGAGACATGTCCGTCGGATATGTCTGCTGGTTAGTACACTAACCAGCGGACAGAAATCTCTGCGCATGCGTCGAATGAATTTGACTCATGCGTGGAAGTATTTTACTTCCTGGAGTGGTGACGTGGCGGCGTCAACGTCACCGCCACGTCACTGCGTCCTCAGCCCAAGGGGATTTACGTCCGATGGTGTGTACACGCCATCGGACCAAAATCCGATGAGACATGTCCACTGGAAACAGTCCGTCGGACATGTTTGAGCGGACATGTCTCATTGTGTGTACGCGGCCTAAGTGGATTCAAATATGCTAGTGACAAATGTAGATCTATGCTGAGAAAAAAATACAAAACATATATATATATATATATAAATGGGGAAGGCTTTATGATCCAAATAATCAGCTTTCTAGCATCACTATTCGATATTTCTATGTACAGTAAAAAAAAAAAATGATATATTTATAACTTATAGTATTAAGATACAGCAGGAGGGAGTCCTTTACAATCTAGAGAGATGTGGGGGAATGAGTAAGCTGGATATAAGGTGACAGTGGCAATGGGAGCCGAGCTGGATCAGTGACAAAAGAGGATACTATGTGAATTAGAGGACTATTAAGGGTGCTATTAAAAGGTTTCTTAGTTTGGAGATTGTTAATGGCATATGGAATGGTTTCCAGAGAGAGAGAGGGGGGCTAAATGGAACAGTATGAAATGTGTCTAGAATGCAGGAATACTCATGGTGGTTGTGAAATTGGATGATGTTGAGGAATATACACTTACCAGCAACTTTATTAGGTACACCTTGCCAGTACATGGTTGGAGCCCCTTATGCCTTCAGAACTGTCTTCATTCTTTGTGGCATGGATTCAACAAGGTGTTGGAAACATTCCTCAGTCCATAATGACATAACAACATCACACAGTTGCTGCAGATTTGTCGGCTGCACATCCATGATGCAATTCTCACGTTCCACCACATCCCGAAGGTGCTCCATTGGATTGAGATCTGGTGACTGTGGAGGCCATTGGAGTTCAGTGACCTCATTGTCATGTTCAAAAAAACAGTGGTGAGATGATTTGAGCTTTGTTACATGGTGCATTATCCTGCTGGTAGGAGCCATCAGAAGAGGGGTACACTGTAGTCATAAAGGGATGGACATGGTCAGCAACAATACTCAGGTAAGACATGACATTTAAACAATGCTCAATTGGTACTAAGGGGCCCAATGTGTGCCAAGAAAATATTCCCCACACTTTTACACCACCATCCTGAACCAATAATACAAGGCAGGATGGATCCATGCTTTCATGTTGTTTTATGCCCTACCATCTGAATGTCGCAGTTGAAATTGAGACTCATCAGACCAGGCAACGTTTTTCCTATCTTCTGTTGTCCATTTTGGTGAGCTTGTGTGAATTGTAGCCTCAGTTTCCTGTCTTAGCTGACAGGAGTGGCACCCGGCGTGATCCTCTGCTGCTGTGGCCCATCTGATTCAAAGTATGATGTGTTGTGCATTCAGAGATGGTATTCTGCATACCTTGGTTGTATTGAGTGGTTATTTGACTTATTGTAGCCTTTCTATCTTCTTGAACCAGTCTGTCCATTCTCCTCTGACATCAACAAGGCATTTTCCTCTACACAACAGCCATTCACTGGATATTTTCTCTCTTTTTCGGACCATGCTCTGTAATCCCTAGAGATAGCTGTGCGTGAAAATCCCAGTAAATCAGCAGTTTTTTTAAATACTCAGACCAGCGCGTCTGGCACCAACAACGATGCCACGTTCAAAGTAATTAAAATTCACTTTCTTCCCCATTCTGATACTCGGTTTGAACTTCAGCAAGTCGTCTTGACTAGTGTTGAGCGGAATACGCCATATTCGATTTTGCAATATTTCACGAATATATAGAAGATATCAGGGCCGTCTTTACCATAGGGCAACCAGGGGCAGCTGCCCAGGGCCCTGTCACTGTTGGGGGCCCAAAGAAACCCCCTTTGAAAAAAAAAAAAAATTGTTTTATAAAAAAAACAGTTTTTATATATTTCATATATATATATATATATATATATATATATATATATATATATATATATATATATATATATAATAAATGTTATTATTATCAAAGGACCCAGAGGTCCCCAGGCCCCCGGATGGCAACCCTCCTTTTTTTTATAATTTTTTTTTTTTATATTTTATTATTTTTTATTTTAATTTATATATATATATATATATATATATATATATTTTTTATTATTATTATTAAAAGGGCTCAGAGGGCCCCATGTGGCAAACACCCTTTTTTTTTATTTTTTATAAATGTTTATTTTTGCTTATATATATTTTTTTATTAAAGGGCCCAGAGGTCCCCAGGGCCCCAGATGGCTACACCCCTTTTTTTATATATATTTTTCTTTATTTCTTCTTTTTTTGTAAAGGGCCCCCGCTTATCAATTTCAGGCGGCAGCACCCCCCCCCCCCCGGTTCTCTGCTCCAGGGGGCCCATGCCTGAAGCTGTGTAAGGGGCCCCATAATTCCTGATGGCGGCCCTGTCACCCGTTTAAGCCCCTGTGCTGCCCACAATTCAGGCTGAAAATCATCAGCGGCACGCAGCCAGTGACAGTACTGCTAAAATGTACAGCACCCCTGGCTTCCTTTTAGACATGCACTTCTCCCTTCCTGCCACTGGGTGCTGCTTGTATATAAAAGTGAATTAGAATGTGATTTTATAACATCTCCAGTTTGCTCTTCCCGAGGCTGACTTCTTCATGTCCTGCTCCTCAAGGTATGTCACTGTTTGCTAATCTATATTGTAAATAGAAGTTTTCTGTATGCAAATCAAATCAATGGGCTGCTGTGCTTGCACAAATGAGGGCCGCCAAAACACATACATGTGAACCAGTCAGGCCCAAAATAATCTGGAGGGGGGCCCAAAAAAAATGTTTGCCCAGGGCCCAAACCATATTAAAGACGGCCCTGGAAGATATATAGAAGATGCAAAAGAAGGGCAGAGAAAGTATTCGCAAATATTCGTAATAAGAATATTCGCATTGCGAATATTCGGCAACATAAAAGGATCGCCTCAGCTACTCGGCCCAGGGTCTCTAATCATACCAGCAATGCTTTTAGACGTCGATGGAGATCACTAGGATGTGATCTGTTGTAAAAATAAATTTGAAAAAATACGAATATTCGCAATAGCGAATATTCACGGCGATATTTGAGTTATTCGCGAATACTCGAATATGCAATATTCGTAACGAATATTCGCAATGCGAATATTCGTGAGCAACACTAGTCTTCACTACGTCTAGATGCCTAAATGCATTGAGCTGCTGCCATGTGATTGGCTGATTAACAATTTGTGTTAACAAGCAATTGAACTGGTGTACCTAATAATAAAGTGGCAGTGAATGTACATGGGAATAGCGTTTGAGGATCTAGAAAAAGATGTGAATCAAATCGACCACATGGATTACAGCAAGGCCAGTTTGTTAGTGGTCCATAGTAAGGAGGATATAATAGGTACAGGCATACCCCACTTTTAAGTACACAATGAGGTTTATGTACTAAAGCTGGAAAGCTCAAAATTAGGCTCACTTCTGTATAAAAACCAACGAGCTTCTAATCCCAGCTTGTTAATTAAGCTTTGTTAATAAAATCTGGAAACTCATTGGTTTTTATACAGAAGAAAGTCTGATTATGCGCTTTCCAGCTTTAGTAAATAAACCCCATTGTGTACTTAAACATGGGGTATGCCTGTAATCTAAGAAACAATGAGATATTGGGGGTTATTTACGAAAAGGCAAATCCACTTTGCGCTACAAGTGCAAACTACAAGTGCAAAGCGCACTTGAAATAAAATAAATAATGTTGATACATTTTATGAGGGCGATTTATAGCTTGGATGAATCTGATGCAGATAGAGGAAAAACCCTTTCAGTCAACTGCCCAGAATTGCAGAAATTGCAGAAATAAAGAAAAAAAATGTAAGAAATAAAGTAAAAATCAATCGATTGCCGCAATTGAAGTGGATAGGCACCTAAATGTGTCAGTATCTTGCTCTGCAAATCCTCCTGGTTGAGTTGAGCATAGTACCTACTTGTATATCATGTTATTAAAGCAAAGATCCTTATCCAAGGAACCATATTATAGGCTGAATTGTATGCCGAGGGGCGACAGCACATCATTGCTCTTTGTGAAATCTTATTAAAATCAGTTATTGGGGTCAGGAAAGTTAGGGGTGGTGAAGTGAAGTATAATAACCATGTTGTGATATCACAGCCCGTGCATTCCATCCACATCCCTTATCTAGATTCATGAATACACAGATATATTGATACATTTACATTTGATTAGAAAATGTCCTTAGCCTATTACACAAAGCTGTGCTTACAGTCATACATCAGTCCTTACTATGGTCTTTCTATATCATTTGTTTGCTATTTTTGTATTTTTTTTTTTTTATGGCTTCCTGGAATTTTTATTCTGCTTTATTGAACAGGTTTTTCAGTTGTTATTTTGGCGGGTCGTCTCTCTGCTTTATAAATGGGAAGCCTTGAAGAATGAAAATGTAGCAGTGCTGTTCCTGTGTAGTTGGGGGTTGGTGAAAGGACTACATAGTCTACAAGGACCTCTGAAAGGGGGGCAGGCAGAGACATCTGCTCTTGCCAGTTTGTAGACAATAGGGCTGTCAGAGATCTATTGGAGATCCTCAGGGTCCAAAGGCACATTGGAGGACCTCATTGAAAAAAACAATATTGTATAAAACGTAGCAAATATCTCTAGAACTAAAAGGGGATATGGCTATCAATGCCAAACTATCCTAAGTTCTGAATGCCTGCTTGTCTCACTGATCCATTGGAGGGGTGCTTTGTAAAAAATGATATACTTTTGGATGCCTCCCCCGCTGCTCCTTATGGTACCTTCCACCAGTCCCTATGTCACTACTGCCTCCTGTAAGGATAGAGAGGGGCTGTGGGATGGAATAAAAAAGTGCAGAGGGTGAGCAGGCAAAGAACAGGTATGCATTAACCACTTAAGACCCGGACCAAAATGCAGGTAAAGGACCTTGCCCCTTTTTGCGATTCGCACTGCGTCGCTTTAACTGACAATTGCGCGGTCGTGCGACGTGGCTCCCAAACAAAATTGGCGTCCTTTTTTCCCCACACATAGAGCTTTCTTTTGGTGGTATTTGATCACCTCTGCGGTTTTTATTTTTTGCGCTATAAACAAAAATAGAGCGACAATTTTTAAAAAAATGCAATATTTTTTACTTTTTGCTATAATAAATATCCCCCAAAAATATATAAAAAAACATTTTTTTTCTCAGTTTAGGCCGATACGTATTCTTCTACCTATTTTTGGTAAAAAAAAATCGCAATAAGCGTTTATCGGTTGGTTTTCGCAAAATTTATAGCGTTTACAAAATAAGGGATAGTTTTATTGCATTTTTATAAAAATTTTTTTTTTTACTACTAATAGCGGCGATCAGCGATTTTTTTCGTGACTGCGACAATATGGCGGACACTTCGGACAATTTTGACACATTTTTGGGACAATTGTCATTTTCACAGCAAAAAATGCATTTAAATTTGCATTGTTTACTGTGGAAATGACAGTTGCAGTTTGGGAGTTAACCACAGGTGGCGCTGTAAGGGATGTGTGCCTATGTGTTGTGTTTACAACTGTAGGGGGGTGTGGCTGTAGGTGTGACGTCATCGATCGCGTCCCCCTATTACAGGGATGACGCGATCGATGCTACGGCCACAGAGAAGCACGGGGAAGCCGTGTGTACACACGGCTCTCCCCGTTCTTCCGCTCCAGGGACGGATCGCCGCACTGCAGCGGCGATCGGGTCCGCGAATCCCGCGGTCCCGGTCCTGGAGCGTCCACGGCTGGGTACTAAAATCAACGTATATATACGTTGATGTGCCCAGCCGTGCCATTCTGCCGACGTAAATGTGCAGTAGGCGGTCCTTAAGTGGTTAAAGGAACACTAAAGTCAAAATTTTTATTTTTTTAAAACAACAAACATGTTATACTTACATCCACTGTGCAGTTCGTTTTGCACAGAGTGGCCCGAAAAGCTGTCTTCTGGGGTCCCTCGGCGGCTGTCTCAGGTCCTGCTCGCAAAAGCATTCCACCTTAATGCGAGGGAGCTCGCACGGTGGAAAGCTTTTGCGAGCGCGCTCCCGTGATACAGCGGCTGCCATAGCCGCTGACTGTATCACTCCGCCCCGCCCCCCAGGCGCCGCGCGTCATCCGCTGTGATTGACAGCAGCGCCAGCCAATGGCTGCGCTGCTATCAATCCGCCCAGCCTAGCCAATCAACGGCCAGGCTGGGAACCGAAGAGGATGACGTGGACGCGCCCGGGAATTTCGAACGGTCAGGTAAGTAAAACGGGAGCGGGGGGGGGTGCGGTACCATCGGATGTTTTTTTTCACCTTAATGCTTAGGATGCATTAAGGTGAAAAAACATTTACCTTTATAACCCCTTTAACTACTTTCAGGTTTTTTAAAAGAAAAACAGACACTTTAACTGCTTCAATACTGGGCACTTTCACCTCCTTCCTGCCCAGGCCAATGTTCAGCTTTCAGCGCTGTCACACTTTGAATGACTATCGCATGGTCATGCAACACTGTACCCAAATGAAATTTTTATCATTTTTTAAGACAGATAGGGCTTTCTTTTGGTGAAGTTTAATCACCACTGAGTTTTAACTTTTATGCTAAACAAACAAAGAAAGACAAAAAGTTTGGAAGAAAAAAAAGGATTTCTGGTATAAACTTTTGCAATTAAAGCGGGATTCCACCCGCAATTTTTTTTATTTTTTTTAAGTCAGCAGCTAATAACAGTGTAGCTGCTGACTTTTAATAAGGACACTTACCTGTCCTACTTGCCCACGCTGATGGCCCCCCCCCCCCCCCCCGATGCCGGTCCCACGATCGATCCAGGTCCCGTTGTTATGTATATAATTCCACATGTGTTAATTCATAGTTTTGATGCCTTCAGTGTGAATCTACAATTTGCATAGTCATGAAAATAAGAAAAACTCTTGGAATGAGAAGGTGTGTCCAAACTTTTGGTCTGTACTGTATATTGTATATTCACATCAGCCCCTGCCCTCAAAAAGCTTACAATCTAAGGTAAATTTAGACAGGAGCCAATTATCTAACAGCATGTGTTTGGAGTGTAGGAGGAAACCGGAGTACCTAGAGGAAACCCACACTGGCACAGGGAGAACATGCAAATGCCAGGCAGGTAGTGGCATGGTTGGGATTCAAACCGACAACTCTAATGCTGCCAGGAAGAAGTTCTAACCACTTAGCCACTGTGCTGCACACACATATAATAAATGTTTATTTTCTGGTTTATTACCGCTTTAAATAACTACATAAAATAGTATTTCCAGAAAATATCAAAACAGTATAGTAAGGTCTGCCATTCTGCCATCGCTCTTTTATCACAAAGAGAAAATGATTTTATAAATTCTGTTTTCAAAATGTTGTCAACATCACATGTCCTAAGCGGTGTTGTCCGGCACAGATGACAGATCACAACAAGGAACACTGCCCCCTGCAGGAATAGAATGCAATAAGCTTGCTGCTGTTTCCCACAAGCCGGGGGGTATAAGCTGAGACTTGTGCCATGGGTAGTAGGAAAATGCAGAGACAAGCTAGGCGAAAGAGACCAACTTACTGCTTGAATTACTGCACCGCGGTGTCCTGATTTGTGACCAGCGAATGCCTTTGGTATAGTAAGTAGTGTTGAATTTCTTTAAAAGTATTTCCAAGGACACCAGATGTAACTTGATCTATCTAATATTGGCTCATGGGGCATTATTCACTTTGTTTTCACCAAGATTTTACATTGGAATATAAGTGCTTTTGATATTTATGATGTTACTCATGATTAAAAAATGATCACGATAATAAATTAATCAAATGCGCATATAAATAGGGTCCTAGAACAATTAATGGTTAGCTCTGAAAAGCTGGGGGCACTTACAGGGACATCAATTTGAGGCTTTCAACATGAAAACTGGGGACAGATGGCAATTATAGGTCATGGTAAAGGGGCAAGAAAGCTGTTACATCAGTGATCCCTGTCACCAAACAGACAAGTGTTGTCTAAAAAAATCTTTGTGTTATAAATATGTATCTCTCCACTCATCATTCTTAAAGAGTCATTTCATGAATAAATTATATTATGACTGTAGGAACTTAAAGCGGACTTTCACTTCCGTGAGGCATGAAAACACCCTACACTTCCACTGACTTTTTTTACTCTTTTTTTTTTACTCTGATCCTACCCCAGCCTAGGTGAGAATAATGTGCCCCTGCTCCCACAGCCTCCTGGGATATCACATACTGTATCCCAAGAGGTTGCAGGATTATGACACACAGCGGCCAGAGGGTGGAGCTAGCGTACGTCAACATAGGCTGGCTGCATGAACCTGAAGAAACAACTGGCTCACAATCACTGAGAAATGCCAGGGTGGCAGTGCAGGACTTGGGCTGTCACAACCCAGCAGCAGATCGCAGCAGGACAATCCAATGGGCAGGTGAGTATGGGGAAAGGAAATACCTCTTTAAAGCAGTGTTCTGCCAAAAAAAAAAAGTCAGCAGCTACAAATACAGCAGTTGCTGACTTTTAATATTAGGACATTTACCTGTCCAGGGCGCCTGCGATGTCGAAGCCGATCTGTCGCTCGGCTCTCAGGTGCTGCCGTCGCCGTCTTTGGTAAGAGAATCAGCAAGTGAAGCCTTTCAGCTTCACTTCCTGGTTCCCTACATGTGCGAGCTGCGCTGCGCTATGCCACAGGTCCCTGCTGTCTTCTGGGACCTGTGTGTCTCCCAGAAGACAGCGAATGGGACGGAATAGGCACCGGACATAGCCTAGGTCACCTTGCGTATTAAACAGGTATCTGCTCCCTCCTCCCCCTGAAAGGTGCCAAATGTGACACCAGAGGGGAGGAGGAATGCAAAATGCTGAAGTTCCATTTCTGGATGGAACTCCGCTTTAAGCACATACATTTCTCTAGTAAAGTCCCATGAATTCTGAGAAAGTGACACATGATTCAGTTTTCCAACACCTACCAAATACTGAAATAACAATTTTGGGTGAGGGTGACCCTTTAAAGGTGTACAGAAAGAATTATGGCACCTACCATTGCTCCGGAAAATTCCTGACAGTATCTGGCTTTAAAAGAGAAGTTTGGGTTTCAAAAAAACAAACATCCATACTCACCTAGGTGGATGCAGCATGGATCCGATGCTGCATCTGTCCCCTGTCTCCTCTACACTGAGAACTGAGCCACTAAACATAGCTGATCTCTTAGTTCTCCCCCTCAACTCTGAGCAGAGAGCAAAGACTGTTAGTGACCGGCTCTTTGCTTTGCCCCTCCAGCGCTCACTGGAGCGCTGGGCTGTGGAGGGTATGGGAACAGCTGGCTCAGTCTTCCAGCAACTCGCTAAGAGATTTAGCCAGCTGCTGGTCCAGGCTTCTGGGTGAATCCTGACTGTAAAGTTGGGATTGATCCAGCGCCTGGACCGGCTGAGTGACATCAGCCAGCATAGGACTTTAGCCCTCTGTTGGCTGAAAACAGGTCACAGGAGTATAGAATGAACTGCACTGCTGTGATCCATAGGAAAAGTAGGGCCACAAAATCTCTGGCATTCAGATTAGAAAGTCAGAGTATTCCCCTAATGTGTGCTTTCTCCAAATCATGCAAGCATTCAGGCTATTGGCTTAGCATGACAGCTAGAAGTTAACAGAGGAGAGGTCAGCAATGGTGGGCTTCATATTCATAGAGCAAGTTTTGTTTACATAGACACTGTTATGCCCTGTACACACGGTCATAAATTTCCGTTGGAAAAAGTCTGGTGGGAGCTTTTCATCGGATATTCCGTGTGTATGCCCAATCTGACTTTTTCCATCCGAAATTCCAACGGACTTAGATAGAGAACATGTTCTCTATTTTTCCGACTAAAAAATCATAAAATCCGTTCGTCTGTATGGAATTCCGACGCATTAAAAACCATGCATACTCAGAATCAAGTCGACGCATGCTCGGAAGCATTAAACTTATTTTTTCTCGGCTCGTCATAGTGTTGTACATCACCGCCTTCTTGACGGTTGGAATTTGGTGCGACAGTGTATATGCAAGACAGCTTGAGCGGAATTCTGCCGGAAAAAACATCCAAGTTTATTCCAACGGAAAAAACAGTCGTGTGTACAGGACATCACTTTTCCATTTGGGGCAGAGTAAAAATGCTTCTTGGTTGCCTACCCTCAGCAAATTCGCTGATGCACGTTCCCATGCTGCCTTCTGCTCCAGCACAGCCCTTGATTGGTTGCTGTAACAGGGTGTTGCTTTGGGGTATTAAGGAGTATGTGACATCCCCCATGCATCAGTACTTAGGTTTGAGTATCCACTCATCAGGTCTGAATTCTATCACAAAGGGGTTGTGATGTCATCCACGGAGTACATCTTAAAAACTATCTGAGACCAGAGCTTACTTGTAGTGAGGAAGTATAAATGGGTGAGTATGCCTTGCTTGGAGGGGCTATTGGTAGTCCTTGTTACTCTGCCCTGAATGGACAGGTAACAATGACTCTTTAAGGATCAGAGGGGCAGACTACTAGGAGGATACATTTTACCTGGGGCCTTTGTAGTTGCCAAAATATTTAAGTTGCCTTGTAGAACGCCTTCTATCATGATGACGGAAACATCTTGTTATTATTGCCTACACTTTGCAGGTATCAACATGGTCATTATTGTGACTTTTTTCTATTTTTCAGGAGTTCAGATCGTACTATCAAGGCTTTAGAAATAGCAGCAAGGTGGAATCGGACACATGTACCGGCTTCATGGGCTTAAAGGATGAATTCGGGCACAGCTTCGGCCATCTTTACACAGAGAGCAGTAATTCCAATTTAGGTACAATTGTACCGTGGACTATCCTGCGGAAACCCACCATGGATAAAATCAATTCCAGAAAGGATGATTTGGACAAAGATACCTCCGAGGAGACCTGCAGCACCAGCGGTGACTCAGAAGAAAGCACAAATTCTGACAACGAGTTGGAGTTGTCAGGGAGACTCGTAGCCGAACCTTGTCAGGTAACCAAACCACACAGACAGCTCTGTCGCTCTCCTTGCATTGAGCCATACATTCTGAAAAGGAATGAGATTCTACAGGACCTAAAAAATGACGATGTTCTGACAGGAGTTAAGGAGATCAAGAACCTACCTGAAACGTCAAAGGACTACCAAACAAAACTGGACTTTGCACTTAAGCTAGGATACTCGGAAGAGCAAGTTCTTCTTGTCCTCAACAAGCTGGGAACCAATGCTTTAATCAATGACATTTTGGGGGAACTTGTCAAGCTTGGTAGCAAGAGTGAAAGTGAACAAAATGGAAGTGTTAGTACAAATGTACGGGAACCATCGTCCTTTGAGTCACAAAGATCAGAATCTCCTTTTGAACAGGAAGGAACAGATGATAGCGATAACCTAAGGCCCATTGTTATTGATGGGAGCAATGTTGCCATGAGGTAAGTCAATACCAAATTTCGCGTTTACTCTTCATATGCACTCAGTGGACCCCCCAGGTTCTGAGTTTTAAGTATTATATTTGGTTATTTGGAATTCATCTTTCCTGGTATGTACATACCCTTAGTATTTTTGTACATCATTTATAGCTAATCTCAAGGCAGAGTTAAAAGGTGTAATTTATTTTACGACAAAACCCTTCCATCACACATTTGTTGTTGGAAAATCCGATTGTGTGTACGACGCTTTAGATCACAAATGATTTTTTTTATATATAATGAATTTTTCTAAAACATGATTAAATTATTAAAAGTTAGTACAGCTTCCCCACTTCCACTTTGCAAATTGAACATCCTCTACTAGACCTAAGGATTGTTCAAAAGCCTATCTACAATCCCTCCTATATTCACACCCATCGCCATCTACAATTTCCATCGCATGATGAGCGTTATAGCTTGTTTAAGCAGTCTTTGCACTAATAAGAAGTTACTTTAGTGTTTTCCTAATACCACCTACAAGGGTTTGGGGAGAGCTGTGCTTTCACATTAGATGTGATGTCCTCAAAGATGTTATCTAGGTAAATAACACAAAAACTAGGCAAATGCAAGACAATATGTATGCATGGTTGCGATGTGTAAAGGGGAAAAATGTTTTCCTCTGTAAGGGCATGTATAGTGGTTTTGTAGATATGTTTATTGTGGCCAGGACTATTAAATAATGGCCAATTAATATAAAAATAAATATTAAAAAAAAAGGTTTTTATTTAATTTTTTATAAATATGAAATTCATATTTAATAGTCCAACCGCTTTGTCACTACAGGGGTCTGGCCCCATTCCCACCTGGTGATTTGGATTTTGGAATCCGCCAGCGATTCTAAACTGCAGTAAACCGCGTAACTTGATTTTGGGTGCTATTCATTCTTAATGCTCCCCCTAACCGTGGTGCGATTTTGCACAACAAAATCCTGTGGAAATCGTGGCAAAACACACCTCTAAAAATTGCGTGAAGGGCTTCTTATGGTTCACAGACACCAATAGGACAGCCTATTGGAGCAAATGGGCCTATGCACAACACGCGAGACCGCATGTATATCATGCTTATAAAAACGCAAGCTCATTCCCACTGCAGGAGATCTGAACAGCGCCTCAGTGATTTAAGGGTTGGAGAAGCACCGAGCACTTTCAGAAATATAAAACGCCAATGACTTTGTATTACAGGAAACAAGTATTGCATTTTTTTTTTTAGGGAATGACAGGGCCACTTTAAAGTATCTTAATTGTTTCTTTGATGAAAGCTTAGTGACTCATCTCAAAAACTTATAAATTGTCAGAGGGCTTAGTCTACAGTTTCAAATAGACAAATTGTGTCTCAAACTATTTTGTGGTTTCTCCTTAGTTTACCATGGTGCTCTGGAAATCCTTTACTGTGTAATTATTTAATCTTTTTGTAAACCATTTTACCGTTTCATATATATATATATATATATATATATATATATATATATATATATATATATATATATTTATTTATTTATAAAATATACTTCTGTTTTATAAATGTGCAAATGCTTTTTTTAAAAGGTAATTCTACCAATAAAAAATAAAAATGAATTCCCAACACCCTCCCCACTCCTCTAGTCCCCACTGCACTTATCTTCTGTGCTGAGACTCATCCACCTCCAACCTCTGATCCATACATTTTTAAACTTCATAGACAGGCCTGGAGACTGTGTAGCAGCATCATTTTGGCAATGGCTTGCAGCCATTGGCCATAGCAGTTACATGACAGTGCTGACCAAAAAGAGCCAGCACAGAAGAGAATCTCATTGCTCAGGGCTGTCACATGACTGCCATTGTGTCAGGAATCAGCAGCAGGGATGGCCGGAACTGCGTGTCTCTAAACAGAGACCAGACTGTATATGATTAAAAGCAAGATTTATTTATAGTGAAACAAAATACATCCAAACACTAGCAAACAGAAAACACAGCAAATGTGAAAAAACAAGTGAACCATAAACCAAAGACAAAATATCTAACAAGCTGCCTAAGTAACAGAAAGCCTAACTAGCAACTAACTTTGCTAACTATGTACAATAAATACAAAATGGGGAACACAGAAAATCCAGGCACAACTGGAGGTGCAAAGAACAGTCAGGAAGGTGGAACCAGACTAGGAACTGGAACAAGGAGTATACAATAGGTGCAAGGCAGGAGCAGGATCAGGTGAGAATCAGGCCCAGGATTAAACAGCAAGCATGCATTGGGCTGGCAGGCAAAACACTGAAGAGAGAGCAGAAGAGGAACCAAATACCTGCCCAGCAGCCACCATCAGGTAGAAACTGATTACTGGGATCTGCTGGCTGCTGGGAGTCACCCACTGGTGGACACTTAAACTACAACCCTCCGCCCAGGGAACCATAGTGCCACCAACAGGTGATCCAGGTCCTGACACATTGACAGCATTATACTGCTACAGAGCCTCTGGGTTGTGAACAGAGTTTAGGGACCAGTTCACCACATGCAGTCCAGTGCAGGTTTTTTTTCTGCATCAAAAATCCATAGATAGTAGGTTATATGGTTTTCAATGCCATAGTTCACACCAGTGCTTGAAGTTCCAGTGCATTCCAGAGAAAAAGTAGAACTTGCTGCATTTTTCCTGCACTGGACTGTACTGGAATGCTGTAACACGTATCAGAAACGCACTGGAACCCACCTAAAAGTGCCAAAAGGGTTGAGAAAACAGAGGGGGGAAAAATGCACATTACTGCATCAAAATGCACTGGAGCGCATTAAAAACGTGCATCAAAAACGCGCATGCAGAAAGGCATCAGGAACACATGATGTGAATTGGCCCTAAATGTGTATGGATTAATGCACTGGCAGATGCTGGTGACAGGTGATTCTCAGAACAACAGATAAGTGCAGTGGGGACCAAAGGAGTGGGAAGGGTGCAGTTTTTTGTAGACAAAGTAAAGCTAAATATAGGATCTAAAAGAAAAAAAGATCACAAGTAAACCTGATTAATGTTAATGATTTAAGTATAGATATTGAAATCCTTGCAAGCTTGTTGGTGGATGGTTCTCTTTAACCAGCTTTTAGAGTCTCAGCAGCTGTAAAACATCAAACCATAAGAGTCTCTACGTGACAAGTCTTGTTTGGAGAATGACAATAGATAGAGAGCCACAGGTTGTCACCACTGGTGCAGAATAGCATTGTCCTTCTTATATAGAAGTGTCACTGTTTGATTTCCCTTTTGATAATATTATATACCACAAACTCCAGTGACCTGGCGGGTGACACCGCGGTTTCTGGTCGGAGGATTCTATTGTGATTGCCACGGGAAGACCTCATAAGAAAGACAAAGGCCTTTTTTTTCATGATGAAAATGATTTTCAGGTTTAGAGTCACAGGCAAAATAGACAAAATACTATTCTGCTTTTCAGTTTTCTTTCTTTGCATTTTTATATTTTGCACAATCTTCCCTAATAGCTTTAAGTCAGTTTTCTGCATTTCCAGCGTTGAATCCAAGCGATTGATGTGCTAATGAGGTTCAGGCATTGTGAACGCTGCTCATTAGAAAAGATGAGTTGTTAATGAGATGTTTATTAAACTCGGATTAAACCGATTTCGTTTTCCCCTAACAAAAAGTTAGATGAAATAAAAAGAACATTATACAAAATAAAATTCTAAGCAATTAATATGCTGTGTGAGATGTTATTTATAGGCGTCTGCTTGGGGTCTACAGTTTGTCAGACAAAAAGGAACGTTTCCTATACATTTCATCCTGAAAGGAAAGTCTGCCCACACTCCATCCACCAGGCATCTAATGGGCACAAGAGAGCTGCTGGGGGTGTCCTCACACCCAGCAGTTACAGATCTGTTAGGCGGTGTACACACAAGGCCCGAGGTTCTCGCTGGAAACCAGCGAGAACCTCGCTGGAAGCTGCATTCCAGCGAGGACCTTGGCCGTGTGTACGCTCTCGGCGAGCATCCCGTCGGGAATCCCGCCGAGCAGAAATAGAGAGCACGCTCTCTATTTGCTCGACGGCCCGCCTGGATGAATGGCTGGTTGCCATTCCCGACGGGCGGGTCGCCGATTTCGACGGCCGGCAGAGAACCTCGACGGGCGGAACGATGTGTTCTGCCCGTCGAGGTTCTCTGCCGTGTGTACGCGGCCTCAGAGTTTTTAAAGCCCAAATCCAGACAGATCTGTTTTATTTAGAAATAGTGTGTTGAGGGGTCAGGTAAATAAATGGGGGCTGGGGGGGGGGGGTTTCACCTTTTTTGAACCTTTACAACCCCTTTACTTATACAAACCTAAATAGAACCAGAGTTTAGTGTCACTACAAGCTCCTTGCGGTCCAGTATGATGCAGCAATTTAAAATGTGGGGTGGTGCTCAGTTATGGTAAGTGATAGCATGAACACCTGTATCCAGCAACAGTTGTGACTGTTTTCTTTCAGGTACTGTAGGTTTAGGCTACATGCACACTGGCGATTAAGGCCGATGCGAATTGTAGTAGCAGATCCTGCATCCAGCACTACCTACCCGCTGAATCTCTGATTCCTGCCACTGCTATTCGCACTGGCCTTAAACGCCGGTGTGAATGTAGCCTTAAAAGGGGATTGGATAAATCTACATAAATCACACTTTTCAGAGGCTAAGACCTTATGCATTGCTTTTCTCCTTTGAACGGCAGAACTTGAAAAGCTTCTTAAAAATGCGCCTAAAGCCGGGTATTTCACGTGCGTTTAGATGCGTTTAGGTGTGTCAAGCATTTGAGCATTCATTTATTTTGATCATTGGAATACATTAACACTCAACCACGCCTAAACGCGTCCAGCAGTTAGATGTTTGAACCCAGATTTTCCTAGTCTCAAAGAAATATGCAAAACTGGGGGGTGATTGAACCTGCTGCCCATCTAACAAAAACTAAAATATGAACATTGGGTGGACTGCAGTAGAAGATTCATATAAACGTATGGGGTTGCTGCATACACCTAATTACTTAAATACAGGTATCCTAGGATTGTCCTCCCTATACAGGGTTGGCCAAGTTTCCTTAGACCTTGTTGCAATGTTCTTTCCTTGGTATATGCATGGAATCCCATACAGTGTCCAATTAACAATCTTTCCATTGCGCAGATTGCCGTCAGTGCTGTGAATGGAAATTCATGTGATAAGTAGTCATTGCTGTAATTGCATATGAGAAATCCCACTGTAGACAAGAAATAATTACACTGAAGTTGCTCTTGTAATGTCTCTTCCATCTTTTGCGTCACAAGAAGAAATGTCATCTTTCAGAGAGTTTTACATGAAGAGAGAAGGATTCTAAATGACCTATCACTGGTCTTCTCACATTGGGGACAAGTCTCAGCACATTCATGTGGTTGCCTCTTTATTCCAGGTCTATACCTTTATCCTGTCTATTGCTAAACTGGTGTGAAACGATACTACAGCTGTTACCTTTTGGTGCAGCAATCATCAGTCTTTAGCACAGAAGATCCTGATGTGTATGCAAGCAATGGGTTAAACATTGGTGGCTGGTGGGGGAGGCAGCAAACAGTACGCCATCTCTCCGTTGGGTCAAGTCAGGTCAGTTGGTGCACTTACCCCATCCATGGCGGGCAATCCTGGGCGGCTTCCCCGGCTCTCCTCCACGTGTATCACAAGCAACTTCTTCCCCTGCTTGGTAGCTTCCGTCTCCTCCCTGGTCCTCAGCGGCCAATTAGAATGCTTCTCCTTTCAGCCAATCGGGAAATGGGTCTCAAACTTGCACTTCCTGATTCGCCTGATTCAGTGTGAGAATAGGGAATAGTGTTTACCATTATCAGTGAAAGTGAAAGAAAATCCCAAAATTTGAGTCGTCCCCAGAAAAGTAATAGAGGGAAAGTATTCCTATGGGGACACTAGTTCTAGTGACCTGGGGGTCTCCAAGGAATTCCCTTACCTTTCAGGGAGTTCCTCTCATATCCTGTTTAGCTATGGGTCAGGAAGTAAAGGGAAATTTCCACAATGGGACACAGATGGCGGGGGAAAAAAATATGTCCCTTACTCTTTCCAAAATGAAAAAAATAAAAGTTTGGCCTATAGTTTTACTGTAAGCTCTCATTTTCCCTCTTATGACTCATCCCCCCTCTCTTCCTGGCAAACTTTTTAGGAGAGTGAGAAAGATGGGACACAGATGGCGGGGGAAAAAAATATGTCCCTTACTCTTTCCAAAATGAAAAAAATAAAAGTTTGGCCTATAGTTTTACTGTAAGCTCTCATTTTCCCTCTTATGACTCATCCCCCCTCTCTTCCTGGCAAACTTTTTAGGAGAGTGAGAAAGAGCTGTGCATGGTGTCATAAGCCTAGGCTTTTTCCAGACAAGAAACAGGAAGTGGGCTGTATAAGGTATTTACTAGACATGTGCATTCGTTTTCGTTAGAATGCATTTTCGTCCGAAAATCGTTTTTTTTTTCGTTATCGTTTTAACAAACGATAACGCAAGCGCAAGAAACGAAAACCAAAAGATCTGACATAAAATATGCTTTATTTTAGTTTTCGTTGTGGTAAAAATTTGATATAGAGAGATTCGACATCATAGAGAAAAGATTCGACATCATAGAGAAAAGATTCTACACTATAGAAATAATAGATTCGACATTACAGAGAATAGATTTCGATGTATGAGAAAATAGATTCGACATTATAGAGAATAGATTCGACATTATTACTAGTCATACATTAGAATTCTTGTAGGCGGAATATTTGACCTGAAATGTACGATTCGACGTAAAGTTTCGACGTTCCGTCGAATATTCTTTTGACCATTCGACAGAAACCAAGTGTTATTGGATTTTCGGACGAAAGCTATTCCCCAGCGAAAAACAAACTAAATCAAAACAATTTTAGGGAGTAACTAAATAAATGTATTTTCCAAACGAAAACGAAACAAAATATTCCAGTCTGCACATGTCTAGTATTTACTAGCAGAAAAAAAAAATGTTTTACTATCCAAAGTTAAAACAATAAGAGCAGAAGATTTAATGGATGGAAAGTTGAAAAATTACTGAAAGTCCGCTTTAAATTTACAATTCAGAAGGTTGGGGTTATGGGGAATTAGTACAAGGAGGACCTTATTTCTACTTGATTTCTGTAGATAATGATCTCACCTGGCCAAGTTTGCCTTTCCTTTACATTTAAAAAGCCCTCATTCGTGAATTGACCTGCTAATAGCTGCATAATGTAGAAAAGAGGTAGTAAGAGTTCTTTGTTTTCTGCTTCGTTTGTCAGATGCTGTTTTATGTGTGTGAAATGAGGTAGACATTTACAAGGACGAAGAGGCAGCATTGTGCTAATTTTTGTATGCATAAAGAACACACAGTTATTTTGTGAACTAAGCAAATATTCATGAAATCACAAGATAACAATAAGGCAAAGGTTCTTAATGAAGAGAAGCTATGATGTTTAAGCTTAGTTTTATATCAATTGTGTTTTTGTTTTTAAGTTTACAGGTAATTTATTAATTTGGAAAGTGATGTGTTATATCTGTTTTTTTCCACGTTAAAGGCTAAGTTTACCTTTGTTCACCTTTTTTTTTCTTTTAAATTCTAGCTTCCTTTGTGTACCAACATCTTACATTAATGTACTTCTTTTGCAAAAATAAAACAACTTTCCATTTATTCTACACACGCTTACCTTACTCTCTTCATGACTGTTTAAAAACACGTATCCATTACTTCCTGGACATACTTTAGGTCATGACACAGGAAGGAGTTGACCAGCTGAGGGTAGATGATGCAGGGTGTGTGATAATGAAGTCAGCCGGTCAAAACTCCTTCCTGTGTCATAACCACTAGTCTGACCAGGAAGTAAGACAGAAGTAATGGATAAGTGTTTTGAAACAGTCATGAATACAGTGAGGTACGCCTGTGTAGAATAAATAGAAAGATGTTTTATTTTTGCAATAGAAGTACATTAATGCTATACTGGTACATAGGGGAGACAGAATTTAGAAAAAAAGGTGAACTTAATATACAGTCTTTGTTTTACTGTTAACCATTACATGAAAAAAGATTACCAAAGCACTGTGGGTTTACTAAAGAGACAACACAGCATAGTTTTTTGCTTTATAGCACACTCTGTCTTATTGACAGGTTTGTTTTCATCAAAAAAGCAAACGGGAGCCTTCAAATTATCCCAAAAGGAATGAATCACTCTGATGGGTCTTTCTTTTGTTTGTAATTTGTAACTTCTGTATACAACAGGATTTTGTTCACCCAAGGGACACGTGAAGAGGATAAAGCACCACCTGGTGGCTAACAATATATAAATTCATAAACATGTTAAAGCGGAGGTTCACCCTAAATATAAGATCTCTCATGTGATCCAGCATACTCTCAGCGCCAGTTGCTGTTTTTTTTTTTTAATGCACACTTACTGTATTATAGTGGAATTCCTTTTTTGTCCCCCGCGGTGGACGGCTGTAGTATTGCTCGTCACATCTTCCTAAAATACCCGATATGGACTCGGGTAATCTCGGCGAAAATGCGGCGCCTGCGCACAGACCTAGGAGCTGACTGCGCAGGCGCCGTATTTCTCCGAGTCCTATTTCGGAGTGACGCACCATAGCCGTAGGACTCGGAGAAATACGGCGCCTGCGCAGTCAGCTCCTAGGTCTGTGCGCAGGCGCCGCATTTTCGCCGAGATTACCCGAGTCCATATCGGGTATTTTAGGAAGATGTGACGCGCTATACTGGCGCCGTCCACCACGGGGGACAAAAAAGGAATTCCACTATAATACAGTAAGTGTGCGATTAAAAAAAAAAAAACCAGCATACTGGCGCTGACGCCAGTATGCTGGATCGCATGGGAGATCTTATATTTAGGGTGAAATACCGCTTTAATATGCAATATTTCATATACAATCTCCTGACAGAAAGGAAAACATGTAGAAACCAACTACACATTACATTTAAAGATTAGGACCACAGAAATAAAACGTTAGCTGTAACATAAAATAAAACACTTAGCATTTGTGTTGGAGTGAAGCTTATTAGAGGCGCATAGCCCAATTATTGGTTGGCCCTTTTCTGAAGATCAACATCCCATGAATGATCACCTTAAGTTTTGAAGTTAATAATTCCTTGGCTATGGTATAGATGCATTTTGGTATAGATGGGTTGGAAGATGCATTTTTGTGAGGGTCACATTTATATGCCAGTCATAGGTGTGCAACAGGGTGTGCCAGGTGTGCCCAGGCACACCCTAATCCCCCTGTGCAGAACAGATTCCCCATACTGACCTGGCTCCCCCTCCTTCCCCCAAAGCACTGCCGGCTTTCCCCCTCTCCCACCGGTTGTTGCTTTGGATGTTTTAGGGTGAGTGGGAGAAGGAGCCAGTAAATAAACCATTTAACAACCCCTTCCCTTTCTGAAGGAACATTGTGAGTGATTGGTAGAGTGTGTTTGAGCTTTGGGGTGCACACCCTAATGCCAACGGCTGCGCACACCTATGATGCCAGTATTGGGACTGAGCCTAATATCACGTAACATATAGGTAAAATGGACTCTTTAATTTGCCTATCCATTTGCCCCTGATTCCTAATTCACTTTTCACTTCTAGCACTTCCGGGTATGGCTCAATTTTTGACTCACTCCCCCCCCCCCCCCATGACAACACTAGGAACCTCCAGACTGACCCAGTCTAGTCCTGTGGGCCCAACAAAAAAGTCTATAGGACTGTGTGAGCTCTGACAAAAGCTAAGGCCCCGTACACACGACGAGTTTCTCGGCAGAATCCAGCGAGAACCTCGGTGGGAGACGTATTCTGCCGAGAAAACCGGTCGTGTGTACACTTTTCGCCGAGCATCCCGTTGGGAAGCTCGTCGAGCCAAAAGGAGAGCATGCTCTCTATTTCCTCGTTGTTCTATGAGGAAATTTGGCTCGAAGAGCTTTTCGACAGCTGAACAGGGAACCTCGACGAGCGGAACGATGAGTTTAGCCCGACGAGTTTCTGGGTCGTGTGTACAAAGCAGTGCAGGAGCAAGAAAAGGTGAGTATCTACTGTATAGCTGTATCTGCCTATATTAACCAGAGCAAATACAGAAGTATCAGGAGTTAGTTGATGTCACCTTGGTCATCCAAGCAATTAAGCTACACTATGGGGTTGATTTGCTAAAAATAGAGAGTGCAAAATCTGGCACAGATGTACATGGTAGCCAATCAGCTTCTAACTTCAGCTTGTTCAATTGAAGTGTTACTAAACCCAGGAGCCCCCAATTACTATATCTGGTCTCCCACAGTACACAGAACATGGTAGTACAATTATTTTAGTAAATATAAATTGCTGAATACTTTTTCTCATCCGCAGATAGAGCACTCTTTTGACTTCTATCAGTGTCCAGCACAGCACTGGTCGAGGAGTTTTCATTCTATCCTGATTGTCCTATGCAGCTGCAGAACCCCTGACCCTCTGTCTGTATAGTGCTGATTGGCCCTGTGCTGATCACATGCACTTTTCCTAGGAAAAAAACCCTCTCTAGCAATACACTCCAAACTGAGCATGCCCCCCAATGCTCTGTTCTATCAGGAGATGGTTTGGGGACAGTGGAAGAAAGGGAGGATCAGAGAAGAAGGGATTAAATGGCCTTTTTACACAATCCAGAGGATTAGCCCCTTGGGTTCCACAGTGAGTATAGCAAGCATGCTTTACTACATATACAGACTGATTTTACTGTTGTGGGTTTAGTAACACTTTAAGCACTGACAAAAAAAAAACCTGGAAGCTAAGGAGATGCACCAGATTTTGCTGTAAATAAACACCTTTACCTGTTTTTCTGTGGTGGGTTAGCTCTGAATCAGCACTTTTAGTCAAAGCAGCTCCATGTTGGCCCTGTAATGCAATGGGTGGCCTTGATGACCAGTAGGGAGGTGGTGAAGGCCAATATCAATTTAAATATCTACATAAAAATTGGCCAGTTTAGATCCAGGTTTACTATGCATGCATTTTTTTTTTTTTTTATGTTGGAATGGAGTGTATCAAGTAATCGGTTGTTGTTCAATCTCTACATTATATTGTTAACTGGCAGTTGTATCTTTGTGGGAGTTTCATCAGACATCAAAAACTCCCGGTACTCCATATAATACATAACATAATAAACTACTTTTAGAGAAAACAAGCATTCTGTATATTTTAACCAAGGAATGGCAAATCAGGCTAATAGAAGGCAGTGTATTATACATTAGTAGGTTTACGTATTCCTACCAGAAGCATGTACTTATGGCATCCTTGGCTTAAACCTCCTTTTACAAGAAGCACAAGGCTCCTCCTGGAAGGTGGTAAGAGAACTATACAGTTTGAATCTTTAAAATTGTTTGAACAACCCTAATGCAGTTTTCTCCCTGTTATAGTCATGGTAATAAAGAAGTGTTTTCTTGCCGTGGGATCAAGCTAGCTGTCTCCTGGTTCTTGGACAGAGGACATAAGAATGTCACCGTGTTTGTACCAGCCTGGAGGAAAGAACAGTCCCGGCCAGATGCGCTCATAACTGGTGAGTTTCACTATAGAATTTTTAACAAATTAGTATAAATAGTATTCAATGCATGCTTTGGGGTCTGTAGTGTCATACCAGGGGCTGGATTTACTATTCCCCCCACGTCAACTATGTTGTGATTCCACTAGTGAAACAGCTAGTCTTAGTATGATACTAACAGTATCAGATGTCTAGGTGCAAGGCCTTCCCAAAATATGTCAGTAAACCTAGAATAGACTAGGTAAAATGTTGTCCTACTCAGGGCCGTCTTAATAGCATCATGGGCCCCTGGGCAAAGTGATTCACTGGGGCCCCTACCAGCCTGCCCTAATTTATGCACCTACTTTCAAGAAATAAAGTATAGTTGATAGAATTAAACATATATTCATTCAATAAAATCAATTTTACAAAAGGAAAACATTCCATAAATTAAAGACTAGTCGACACAAAGGGCACAGTACAAGGGGGTCGGGGGGCACAATACTGGGCTCAGGAGGGCACAGTTTGGGTTCTGGGGTGCTTCCCAGGATACAACCATATTGGGACAGTTTTGTTAAAAGCATGATTGTCCCGGCAAATCCGGGACAGTTGGCAAGTATGATGTAATGCAAGATTATTGTGGGGGCCCCTGGGCAGTGCCCAGGAGTGCCCTTGCAATAAGATGGCCCTGGTCCTACTCTAATACCAATTTAGATATAAGTATATGGGCCCACAGTAGGTAAGCTGTAGGTACAGAGTACAGTGTTCTACCAACAAGAACCCATCGTCCCCAATGAAAAAGTGTGCAGAAAAATTAGGACATAGCTGGCTTGTTTTAGCAGGCATGGCAGAAGCCTGCAAACTACACATGAGTATATTACTGACAGTCAGCAACATAATATGTGGCTGGCTGCATGCTGCCCGAGGCATACTTGCCACTTTAGGCTATGGTATTTGTTGGCTAGGCCGAAATTTAGCCCTGATTGTACTCGGTGGGCTGTTTACCCTCAGCTAGTTGCCGTAGGGTTTCTGTAGACACATACCTGCTGTGTCTGTGAAGGGGCCAGCTAAGCAGTCTCTGGCTAAAACTTGTCAAGAGTTTGAATTATATTGTAGACTACTGTACTGTACAAGTTCTGCATTAAGCTGATTTTTTTTTCTCATATCAGATCAAGAAATCCTGCGCAAGCTCGAAAAGGACAAGATCTTAGTGTTTACTCCATCCCGTCGAGTCCAGGGAAGAAGGGTAGTGTGCTATGATGATCGCTTCATAGTGAAGCTGGCATTTGAATCAGATGGCATTATTGTGTCTAATGACAACTATCGGGATCTGGCCAACGAGAAGCCTGAATGGAAGAAATTCATTGACGAGAGGTTGCTAATGTATTCATTTGTCAACGACAAGTAAGTGTTATAGAGAATGATAATAATGACAGATATATTAAAGCAGTGGATTCCAAACTGCAGCCCTTTGCTTGCCTTTATATAGCTCTTATATCAGTGGTTCTCAACCTGGGGGTCAAATGATAATTTCCCAGGGGTCACCAAATCCTGGGCTGTTCCTGAAGCCCGCACCACTCTCCCAGCCTTTCTGCAGCTGCCCAGCAGGGCTGTCTCTGGATCCTGTGGCCACCCAGCTGAGCTGTTCCTGGAGCCCGCAGCCACCCACTCAGCCTCTTCACAGCCACCCATTCAGTTCATGGCTGGGGGGGCAGAGACTAGAGATCTGCTGACTGGCGAGGATTGTGAGGTGGGAGGGGCTGGAGGAGACCCTATCTCCTGATTTCAGCATACAGTAGGTGTCACTGCTACGAGACACCACAAAGTCGGAGACACACTGAGTAACACTACCGGTGATTATAGTTGCCATTAAAAGTCCTCACTACAGTTCTCAGATCAGCAGATGATCTTAATCAAGAGCACCTATGTTGGCTGATCAGAACTCCCTCCAGCATTGCCACTCATCCTATACTCCCCACCAAGGAGTAAGAGAAGGAATACAAATAGAGAGTACATGGAAGGGAGAGGGAAAAAAAGTGGAGTAAGAAAGAAAAAAGGGAAAAAGAAAGAATAAGAGAAAAAACAAGAAAGACAGCTAGAGAGAAGTATGGGGAAAAAAACAAAAAAATAATGTAGAGAGAGATACAAGGGAAAGAAAGGAGAACAAAGAGAAAGAGTATTTCATCCTAAAATGTACCACATGAGGTTTTAATACTATACGAGTGGAAGGGACCCAGGGAGCGCTAAATTTTCGTGGGTTAGGGGCGCAAATTACTTTTCTTGCCTTGGGTGCTGACAACCCACGCTACAAAAAGTTTACTGTTAAGGGTACCCACAACTTGGGAAATTGTATCAAGGGGTCACAGCACTAAAAGGTTGAGAACCACTGCCTTATATAGACACTATTCCTCCCACAGATACCAACAATGTGGTACACCAACAAAAGGGCACTATTTCCCACATTGTCACCAATGATGAGGCACTATTTCTCCTACTGACACCAACTATTGGGCACTATTCCTCCCACTGATACCAATGATGGGGCACTGTTTCTTCCACTACCACCAATGATGGGGCCTTATTCCTCTAACTAACACCAATGATGGGACACTATTTCTCCCACTGACACCAATGATGGGACACTTCCTCCCACTAACACCAATGATGGGGTCTTATTCCTCCCACTGACACCAATGACGGAACACTATTCCTCCCCCTGACACCAATGATGGGACACTATTTCTCCCACTGACACCAATGATGGGACACTATTCCTTGCACTGGCAACAATGATGGGACACTATTTCTCCCACTGACACCAATCATGGGACACTATTTCTCCCACTGATACCAATGATGGGGTCTTATTCCTCCCACTAACACCAATGATGGGACACTATTCCTCCTACTGACACTAATGGCGGGAGACTTTCTCCCACTGACACCAATGATGGGGCACTATTCCTCCCACTGATACCGAGATGGTGCACTATTTCTCCCCCTAATGCAAAAGTTGCAATGTTTACTCCCACTGTCACCAAGACAATTTCTACTTCCAATGGCCATAGCCCGGCCCCTTCAAGTCTAAGAGACAGTAAACTGGCCATTTGTTTAGAAAGTTTGGAGACCCCTGTGTTAAGGCAAAGACAAGCAGCGTGCAATTTCTCTGAGTTTAATAAAAACGACATGTTCTACATTCCTGTGTCTTTCTATGAGTTGTAAAAACATGGTATGACTGTTGGTTGTAGTTTTGCAATAGCTTAAGCCCAATTAAAAATAATGCATTCAATTAATAAATAATAATAGAATGTAGAATTATATAAAGGCGGTTAGGGTGCTCAAAGTCGTACTGTTAGTTTGTTTATTAAAGCAGCTCTATCTCTCGTAAATCAGCCTGTCTCCCACCAATAACCTACAGCTAGGACCACTGCAGTTACTGAAGACTTCTTCCTTGCAATAGGAATTTGCTGGTGTTCTCAATCGCTCACTGGTTTGCCATATGTCTAAAGGACTCCATTGGCACATATAACCTGAGACGTTTATAGTTACAGAATCTCACTCTTATCTTCTTTCGGCAGAGTTTTGATTCTGGCCTATGGCACAAAGAAAAATAATTGAGAACTTTAACAGGGAGAACTCCTTGTTATGGTCACAGCAGGTTGGCAGACCTGAAAACTTACTGGAAATAAAGTCCTTGGATATGCAATTCCACTTGCTGGCATCCAACAGACACTAAAATGACAGCTGTGGGTGAACTGACCGATTATAAATCACATACAATTATTAGTTAGGTGCTGACGTACTAATGGCTTATATGCTTCACATATTATTTCAGATCTACGTGAAATATGAATAATTCGCATGACGTGTACGCAGGGTGACAGACGCAAGCTGAGCAGAAAATTAACTCTATCTGCGTGCGTCTTCCAATAGCGAGCTCTATAAAATCTCATCTCAGATAACAATTGAATTTCTTCCTTTCTATAATCCACTTTTGGAAAATGTTAAGCCCCTACTGAGCATTAATAAGTTAAGAAACTCCGGACCTTCAAGGCTACATTGTAATGATATTAATTGTCGTCTATAAATCAGTAATGACATTTTTATGAGCACCAATGACTAGTTTCATTTATAAGGAGTAGAAAATAGAATAGAACATTGAAGGTTGTCAATGTCTTCTTGTCTGCAGAGCTGCTGCCTAAATATAACTCTGGTGATGCCATTGCTTTCTTTCTCTCCAAATGTAGCAGTACTTGTCAGTAAAAGAGTTGACCTGACGAGTTTCTAATTTAATAGAACCTATATTGCACATTAACGCATCATCTTGGATGGAAAAAAAAGCAAAAGAATCACTGACAATCACAGGGGGCCAGATTCTCATATATTTTCGGCGGCGTAGCGTAAGCCATTTACACTACGCCGCCGCTGCGTACTAGAGCAAGTGCTTTATTCTCAAAGCACTTGCTCCGTAGTTTTCGCCGGCGTCTCGTAAATCGCCAAGCGTAAACCCCGCGCAATTCAAATGGGGCGGCTTGTATTTAAATTAAGCGCGCCCCCGCGTCGAACGAACTGCGCATGCGCCGGCCGGGGAAAAAGCCCAGTGCGCATGCTCCAGCTCACGTCGGGAAGCGTCGTTGAAACCGACGTCAAAACGACGTGAGCGTCATTTACGCAAGTCCCTATTCGCGAACGAGTTAGTAAAACGACGTAAGCGACGGAAAAAGCCGACGCTGACCCGACGCCATACTTAACATGGCATCCGACGAGACCCGACGGCATCCGACGGTAGTTCGTAAGGTTACTCCACATAGAAGCTGGGGTAACCTTACGCGGACAAAAATGACGTACGCAACGACGGGGCGGCGTAAAAGCGATCGGGAATCGGCGTACTACCTCATTTGCATATGCAAATGAAAAAACAACGTAAAGGTCACCTAGTGGCCGGAGTTGTCATTACAACTACGATCCGCAAGTGTAATGGTTTTACACTTGTCGGATGTAGAAGCGTATCTATGCAAAAGTGATGCTAAGCATCACTCGCATAGATACGAGGACAAAAAAAAGGCGATACGACGGGGTATCTGAGATACTCCGTCGTAACGCCTCTGAGAATCTGGCCCAGAATGTACAATTAAATCATACATTGTAATTATAAAGACATCATTCTTCAAATAATATAATAAAAACACATGCAGTTAATTTACAGTATGTGTACATGGTTAAAGAAAAAGCATACCGGGTTTCCCCGAAAATAAGCCCTACCCCGAATATAAGACCTAGCGTGATTATTTGGGAGGGCTGCAATATAAGCCCTACCCCAAAAATAAGCCCTAGTAAAGTAAATGAAAAAACTGTGGTCTGTTTTGTAGGACGATCGTACTGTATGGAGTGCAGTGTGTCTCCCCTTGTGACTGTATTACGGTATAAAATACTTTATTAGCAGCCGCTGCTGACCCGCCAGAGGTTTTCTTCTTTCCTCCTCGCTGACATCTGCCGCCACTCCCTCTTCAGTGCACGGAGCGGGCTGACGTCACTGGGGATCTTTTGTCTTCCCCCTTCTCTTCTCCTCCCAGCTGACGTCTGTGGCCCGTCCCTCTTCAGTGCACGGAGCGGGCTGACATCAGCAGGGATCTCAGTACGGAGAAGAGCAGATCAAGTGTGCAACCAGGGGAGCTGTAAAAAAAGGTATTCTCCATGAGACAATGGGAGACACACTGCACCTTATACCAGTGTGATTCTTTTAAAATGTACCGTATGTAATCCGTTTTATAAAAGGACTTTAGCCAGGATGTTTTTAAAACGATGTTGAAAATTTACTCCTGACCTGACATGGGGAGGTGGGGAAAGAGAGAACACAGAGGACACAGGAACTTAAAAAAGTTATTGTTTTTTTCCAGGATAGAACATACCGTAGAAAGGGGTAAATGACACAGCACAAGCATTGTGCTTTAAAGGAACAGGATTTTTTTTATGGTTACAACTACTTTAAGATTGTCATTGTACATACCGTAAATAAATAAGCCCTACCCCGAAAATAAGCCCCAGTGTGTTTTTTGTAGACAAAATTAATATAAGACCCGGTCTTATTTTCGGGGAAACACGGTACTTTAAAAAAAAGGGTCTCGGGACACAACCTCATGGAAGTCCAATGGGAGCCAAATCTGCAGGCGGGGGCAACACACAAGACTTTCAGAGCAGCAAATGCCAGTTTGAGGTGGGGGAAGGTGGGCGAGGTTTAATAAGTGGGGGAGGTACAATCAAGAAAAGGGGGCAAAAAAGTGCACTTTGTTTTAAAGGGTCTTTAGGACATTAAAGTTTAGTACACAAATACTAATCAAATGCACAATAATATGAGCAAAAACAGGTGATAAAATATATGAAACTACTGGAAATGCACCAAAAATACCCTCTAAATCAAGAAACCCAAGTTGATTTCTTTCAAGCACATGTTGTCTAAGCAGTGAGTAAGTACATGTCCTAACATACTGGGCTCGGCATACTTCTGTATAACGCTTTTGAAGCTCCTGGACCCTGAATCCCATCAGTTTATTAATGAGTACCTATCACTGATACGTTGTTGCACCTCGATGATATTTTCACATTTCTGGTGGTGATTCTTATTTGATAAATTATTTCCAAGAGCTAATGATTAATCAGCATCAGTGGTAATAAAAATAATGTTGACATTTTTGGGTATATTTATAAAGCAGTAAATGAAACATTCACAAAAGATTCATTGCAGGTGAAACTTTCTGGTGCATGGATTTTAAATGACAGGGAATAACTCACCAGCAATTAATCAGTGGTAATGTCACATTATCTGCTATTGTTAGGTTATTTAGTAAATCGGTGCTGACATCAGGGTTTAGATGTGTGATGTGTTTTGTGTATGATGAAATTAGTGCTATTGATGTGCTTCCTTTTGTAGATTTATGCCTCCGGACGATCCACTAGGCAGACATGGACCAAGCCTGGATAATTTTTTAAGAAAGAAGCCTGTTCTTCCAGAATACAAGAAGCAGCCATGCCCATATGGTACGTTAGTGATGATTTATTTAAAATATACTAGTTGGTTATCTATCTGTGTAGTATATTTTCAGTGAAAGCACATTTTGAGTTATTGGAGAATTTACTTTTTAAAAATGTAATTTGACGTTCAGATTTTTACAAGTTTACGCTTCCATACCTTTTGCTATTGTATTAAATATAGTGATTTGCATTTTAGCCTATAGAGGGAGATCTCAGTGGCTTAGTGTAATTATTTAATTCCATTTTTGTTAGTTGAGTTAGGGGGCAGCTACATAGGTAGTGCATTATTTTCAACGTCAGTGAAAAGAGGGAGGAACACTGGGGCAGGTCCAGTGCAAAGCAGAAAACAATGCCTGTATATGTAATTAAAGTAAAGTACAAATATGGTTATGACTCATATGCATATATAATTACAAATACCTAGAAACAAGGGGCCAGATTCACAGAGCCATTATGCCGGCGTTCCAGGAGATGCACGGCGTAAGTCTAAATCTGCGCATGCGTATCGATGCGCCGCATCCCCAAAACGATATACGCATGAAATCTAATTTTTTTCCGTGCACGAAAAACTGCGCTAGACACACCATTGATTTGCTAGTCAAATATGCAAATGAGGGAGTTACGGGGATCCACAAAAGTAAGTTGGTGCAGTGCAGGCTACACGCTGTGCGCAACAGCTGCACGTCCTGTCTAAAATTAGTCCATATAAAAGGCGGAATAAAATTAGACAATCCGTCTACATGTCAGCTAAAGCAACACTGTTAGTGAGGAGCTGAGCAGTCACACTTGCTGGACAACAAACTGTATGCCAACATGCCAGGGGCATCCATGCTCATAGCTATACTACTGACTTTAGATGAGCAAAGAAGGAGGAGGGCACGGAGGAGGGCACGGAGGAGGGCATGGGAGAGGATTTTTTTTTTCCAAAAACGTTTTATTTGCTTTTATAAACATTACAAAAAAAAAAAAAAAACATACATACAGTGCGGAAAATAAGTATTTGAACACCCTGCTATTTTGCAAGTTCTCCCACTTGGAAATCATGGAGGGGTCTGAAATTGTCATCGTAGGTGCATGTCCACTGTGAGAGACATAATCCAAAAAAATAATTCCAGAAATCACAATTTATGATTTTTTAACTATTTATTTGTATGATACAGCTGCAAAGAAGTATTTGAACACCTGTCTATCAGCTAGAATTCTGACCCTCAAAGACCTGTTAGTCTGCCTTTAAAATGTCCACCTCCACTCCATTTATTATCCTAAATTAGATGCACCTGTTTGAGGTCATTAGCTGCATAAAGACACCTGTCCACCCCATACAATCAGTAAGAATCCAACTACTAACATGGCCGTCTTAAGTTTGCAAATGACCATTTGGATGATCCAGAGGAGTCATGGGAGAAAGTCATGTGGTCAGATGAGACCAAAATAGAACTTTTTGGTCATAATTCCACTAACCGTGTTTGGAGGAAGAAGAATGATGAGTACCATCCCAAGAACACCATCCCTACTGTGAAGCATGGGGGTGGTAGCATCATGCTTTGGGGGTGTTTTTCTGCACATGGGACAGGGCGACTGCACTGTATTAAGGAGAGGATGACCGGGGCCATGTATTGCGAGATTTTGGGCAACAACCTCCTTCCCTCAGTTAGAGTTTTGAAGATGGGTCGAGGCTGGGTCTTCCAACATGACAATGACCCGAAGCACACAGCCAGGATAACCAAGGAGTGGCTCTGTAAGAAGCATATCAAGGTTCTGGCATGTCCTAGCCAGTCTCCAGACCTAAACCCAATAGAGAATCTTTGGAGGGAGCTCAAACTCTGTGTTTCTCAGCGACAGCCCAGAAACCTGACTGATCTAGAGAAGATCTGTGTGGAGGAGTGGGCCAAAATCCCTCCTCCAGTGTGTGCAAACCTGGTGAAAAACTACAAGAAACGTTTGACCTCTATAATTGCAAACAAAGGCTACTGTACCAAATATTAACATTGATTTTCTCAGGTGTTCAAATACTTATTTGCAGCTGTATCATACAAATAAATAGTTAAAAAAATCATACATTGTGATTTCTGGAATATTTTTTTTTGATTATGTCTCTCACAGTGGACATGCACCTACGGTGACAATTTCAGACCCCTCCATGATTTCCAAGTGGGAGAACTTGCAAAATAGCAGGGTGTTCAAATACTTATTTTCCGCACTGTATATACTGTACATCAATACATAAAATACATACAAATTACAAACACGGTCTCACTATCTTTCAATAGCCCTTTAAAACCTTGATGGATATAATAATCTAATCTAATAGAATATTCTTCTCTGATACAAGCCCCTCACTCTTCACTTGATATATCACACACGCATAGACATCTTTGGCATGAGTGATTCTGAGGTGTCTCGCATCTTCAGATTCACCCCTCATGCCATCCTGGAATTAACCACAACCCTGCAGGAGGACATCACCAGCCCAACACATGACACCACCCATGACACCCATGACAGCTACATATACAATCCTAGCCCCATCCCCACATATTTCGAACAGAACATGTATGGGGACAGCTGGCTGGTTGGTGAGTGACATGGGTGGCAGGCATGACTGTCCCCCCCATGATGCACACATCACAAGGGGCACATGCACTACTAACATCCTCCTGTCTTATCCCCTGACTCTGCATATGCACTGGGACCCCATCTCATGACTCCTATCCGGAACCCCCCATGGTACCCTGTTGTATTCCCCAAACTTTGTATGCCAGATCATTGGTGCATGTTGCATGCTGCACAACTTTGTAGTGAGAAAGGGCCTGGAGATTGACATAAGTGATGACCTGACCCCTGAACCAGACAATCCCCCCCTAACCGAGGTTACCCCGTCTTTTGAGGGAAGAGCAGCCAGGAGCCAGCTCACAATAGGCATGTTTGCACGTTAAACACACACATTAATCATGGCACAATGAGAATGCATGCATACACACCACTGTGGTCCCTAGCACAGACACATCACATCCTCATCAAATTAGCACAAGCCCACCATGCAGGACTTGTGAGCAGCAACGCCACGGCTCCAATTATGTCACTGTACATTCATACACCATTCACACGGACCTGGGGATCACTTCTCCACCACAAATGAGGGTGACACCCCCACATTCCAAAATCATTCACAAACAGAACCAAAAAATAAAAAAAATGACCAGTAAAAAATAAAAATGCCCAGCAAAAATATAATTTAAAAAAAAACACAACAAAGAAAACACAGAAAAGACAAAAATCACTCTGCAAAACAGTCCCCCAAATATCTCAAAGACACGTCACAAACAAACAAACAAACGCTACAAACAACAGAACAAAAGCACCTTGCTGTATAGGGAGGGATACAAAGGGATGCACTTTTGCAAATGAAGGGCGTTCGTGTCTGTCTATTTAAGCTCTCTGCGTAGCTCACTAAGTTGCCCGGGTCCACTTCCAATTTCACTGATTGCGCCGTTCCCGAGTTGTGAGCATGCGTAGAGAGGTGCTGACCATGGTCTGCTTCATGTGAGCATGCGCGATCCGGCCGGCCCTTCATTTGCATGGGGTCACGGCTCAATTTAATGTAACACGCCCACGTCCTTCCCAATTTGAATTACTCCGCCTTACGCCTCGGGAATTACGTTGCAACGGCACAAATTTCTGCGCAAATACTACGAGGATACGGTGATTGCACCTCTACATTGCGCCGGTCTTACGTAAAGGAGGTGCGCTACGCCGGTCAAAATATGTGCCAATGTACCTGAATCTGGCCCAAGGTTTTCAAAACACACATTGTATTAAGATTATTTTAATCACATTTTAATCTATTTGACATGAAATAAAAAGCAATATGTTTCCTTTAAAGTAAACCTGTGCAAATCAAGGGCTTCTGCAAAGTTTGTTATCCAGAAAAGCCATGTACAGGTATCTTTCTGATTCTGGCTTCACTTTGGTATAAAGGCCTGACCTCCCATGACTTCCTCTAGGTCAGTAGTTCTCAACCTTTCTAGTGCCGTGACCCCTTGATAAAATTTCCCAAGTTGTGGGGACTCCTAACGGTAAAACTATTTTTGTAGCATGGGTTGTCAGCACCCAAGGCAAGACAAGAAATTTGCGCCCCTAACTCACAGACATTTAGCGCTCCCTGAGTCCCTTCTACTTTCTCTCCATTTTTCTTTGTTCCTCCCCCTCTTTTTCTCTCCCTTCCATGTATTCTCTATTTTTATCCCTTCTCTTACTCCTTGGTGGGGGGAATGGGAGGAGTGTCAGTGCTGGCAGGGAGTTAGGATGAGTGGCAGTGCTGGGGGTTAATCAGCCAACCTAGGTTCTCTTGATCAAGGTGATTTGCTGATCTGAGAAGTGTAGTGGGGACTTTTAATGGCAACTATAATCATGGGTAGTGTTACTCACTGTGTCTCTGGCTTCACTGTGTTTCCGACTTTGTGGTGTCTCGTAGCACTGACACCTATGCCAAAATCAGGAAATAGGGTCTCCTCCAGCCCCTCTCACTTCACATTCCTCACGAGTCAGCTGACCTCTAGTCTCTGTACCCCAGCCATGCTGTGAACTGAATGGGCGGCTGCGAAGAGGCTGAGTGGGTGGCCACAGGTTCCAGGGACAGCCCTGCTAGGCAGCATGTTGGATGTTTTTTTTTTTTAAACATTTAGGCAAAGACTAAGGCCGCGTACACATGATCAAATCTGTCTGCTGGAAACGGTCTGCCAGACCGTTTCAGCAGACAGATTCGATCATGTGTAAGGGCAAACAGACGGATTTGGCCTCCCGACAGATTTGAAAGCATGCTTTCAAATCTGTCTGCTGGAAACCCGTCGGACAGATATGTCTGCTGGTTAGTATGCTAACCAGCAGACATATCTGCTCGCACATGCGTCTAATGGATTCGACGCATGCGCGGAAGTAATTTACTTCCTGGTGCGGTGACGTGGCGGCGTCAACGTCACCGCCACGTCAGCGTGCTGGGATTTTGGTTTGATTGTGTGTACACGATCAAACCAATACATCCCAGCAGACAGATCTGTTCAAATCGGTCTGTCCGACCGATTTGAACAGATATATTTGCTCGTGTGTACGGGGCCTAAGATTTATGGGTATAGTAATGTTAGGGGAAACTTTTAATGAAGTTCTTTGACTACTTACATTGTAGTGTCAGAGGATAAGTTTCTTGTTATATTTGTAGTAACTGAGCTTGTTCTTGCTGCCCTTCTTTGAATATACTGTAGCATGATTGAGCTGCTTGCCTAATTTTGCTAGTACTATAATCATATAAAAGAGTAGTAATGATTAAACCCATTTTTCTGTTTCTTTTTCCCCCTTAGGGAAGAAATGTACCTATGGACATAAATGCAAGTATTATCACCCAGAAAGGGGAAATCAGCCACAAAGGTCCGTAGCTGATGAACTTCGTGCCATGTCTCGGAACAATATAGCCAAAACCGCTGGTGAAATTGGACTGGTGAAGAGCAACAGCGTGCCTTCAAATACAAAGATTGACACCAGCTCAGACGGAAAGCGTTCAACTCCAAAGAGGCAGTCAGATCCTAGTATAAGAACTCAGGCGTATGACTTGGAGGAAAAGCTCCCCACCAAAAACAAGTTGGAAACTAGGTCTGTGCCATCTTTAGTTAGTATATCAAGCATAAAACCCCAAAGTACAACTCCATCTAGAAATGGAGCTCTTGCCAATGTGCATTTACCGTCTCAGGACCAAGTACTACCTGGACTGTACTCTCCAATGATATTGGCAGCAAAGAATCATGGGACAATCCCATGTGACCAATACCCTAAATGTGAATCCCCTGTGGATACTGGATATTATTCAATGATGAATGCTTATTCAAACCTCAGCTTCTCTGGAAACCGAAGTCCGGAACGTCGTTTCTCATTGGATACAGATTACCGGATAAGTTTTGTGGCTTCTGACTGCAGCAGCGAAGGTAGCTTGAGTTGTGGGAGCAGTGACTCCTACTCAGGTTACAACGACCGATCTTATGTCAGCTCCCCTGATCCTCAGCTGGAGGACAACCTGAAATGTCAGCATATTCACACACACAGCCGGGCAAACTCTCAAGCATTCCAAGGCTACCATGACCCCTTGATGAGGGTCCAAAGTTATGGTCATGAGCCAGAGCCAAAGCACCACCACAAGCCTCCAGCATCATACATGCCATTACCACCCTTGCATCATGCTGTTGCCGCACGTTCAAGCTGCCCAAATGATTACCATGTTTCCCCAAATTCACCTATGTCAAAGAGTGGAATTATGGGTAGATCACTGGTTTCTACAAGAATGGAGAGCATCTCTGATTCCCGCTTGTATCAAAGCCCTCCTCAACGACAGCACAAAATCTACCTTAGCCAAGAAAGCCCAAGAAACAGCGACCGGGTAAATTATCCTGTGGATCCTTATGGTTATCGCCCTGGTTACCCGGTTTCAGGTAACCCATCACAGCCATGTTATGAGCAGTTTGCTTTCCAGAGCCAACTGGAGAACCAAGACCCTTCTTGGAGGGTTCCATACTGTGGCATCCCCCAAGAACTTCCAAGATTTTCCAACACCCGAGAAAAAATCTTTATGAACTTGTGTAACATCTTCCCAGCAGAACTTGTGCGCATCGTGATGAAAAGGAATCCGCACGTCACCGACGCCCAGCAGCTCGCAGCAGCCATTTTGATGGAAAAATCCCAGTGTGGATATTGAAGATAATAAGAAACAAAAAAAACTATACACCTTTTGCGGTGTGAAATTTATTTCTTTTGTTCAGCTATTGCTGAAGGAGGTTTGCTACAATAGCATTTGTAATCTCCTTCTCAGGGGGTTATATAGTAATTCATTTATGTTAATTATAGAGCCATGCATCTTTTGTGGTCACACTCAAGTCTTATTTGTGCTCAAGATTTGTCTTGAGGAATGAAGGCTCAATTACAGCACAGGGTTATAATACCTTCGTATGAAAAGCAAAGGTTATTTTCCTTTAATGTTTTTTGTAACTGCTTTGATAAATCGCATAACCCTCGGCCTTTGTAAAATGGCTTATTAATTTTATAAACATAGATATTTATTTATATTTTGATATTTTGGTGCATCAGGGGTTTCCAGGGACGCACTTTTTATTCCTCTGATCATTCCCTAACAAACCAGTTTAAAGCACCAGTCCCTTTTTAAAGACCAATAATGTTAAACTACTGATCAAAAATTCATTTGTTAACCTAATATGACTTAAAACTGAACTCCAGACAAACAGCTAAATACTCAGATGAAACACCTACTGTATATGGGAGCTGTTTTATATGACAAAAGATTTGTATTTCTGACCATCCAGTCCTGAGATTTACATGGCTTTACCACACAGAACATCTCTTTTGGCAGTACAGGAGACCTATTTTGAAGCAGCTGCATTTAAGTAACATTATAGGTCTTGTCCCTCCCTCTTAATCTCTGACTGGACAGAAAAATGTGAAGCAGCAGACTGATGAGTTAATCTCTTGCTCGTTCTGCTATCACCTCCAATCAACATGCTCCTTATTAGCACATGAGCACTGCAGCACAACTGATTGGCTCCTTGTACTGTTCCTCCCTCTCCCATTCTGAGCTCTGCCGAACAAAGACTGCAAGAAGATGATACTGGGTCAAATATAGATACTAATTGCATTAAAAAAAAAAGTAATGATTTATCAATGAATACAGAGCTACGTTCACTTGTGTCTTTAAAAGCTGCCTGGAGTTTAGCTTTAACATAACATAGGTAATTTTAGACTTTTGTAATATAAGATGTACGTTACAGGTCAGGACAATAACAAAGAATGCCTTTTTCTAACACTCACCTTTAGCTTTACCAAATTAAGTTATTTTAATTTTATTTTTGATGTATTTATTTTTTTATTTCTTCCCTGCTGTTCAGTTTAGGTAGAGTTTACAGTTTGCATATCCTCAAATACTTAAGTACCACTTGTTATTATCAGGATCACATTGAAACTAAGGAAAAAGGGACTGCTACTTTAATTAGTGGGTTTACCCATACATGTAGCTTATTACTTGAATTAAGCATTGTAACACTGTAGAGTTTTTTGTGTTTTTATACATTTTTTTATTATTTTATTTTACTTTTGTTTTCTAAAAACAAAGACCAAACAGCACTGATATTTTTTTTAATTTTTAACTATTTATTTTAATGATTTCATTTTTGTTTTGTACTTTACCGACTAACATGGCTTACAATATATCAATCATTTACAAAGAACAACACTTTTTATTGCGTATCTTTTTGTTATTTTTATATTGGCACAGTTCCTTTCTTTTATTGTGCTATTAGTACATTTTCATTTCTAATTTTTACTGTTTTTGGGTATCTACGTAGTATTGAGTTGTAAGGCTTAAGTGCCGACTTTAATTAATGTAGGATCAATATACAGATCTAAGTTTTATAAATGTACTTTACAAAAAGGTCATGGCTATTTTAAGTCAGGACACTGATTTTAATTAGTTTATATATAAAAAAAAATGATGGGCATACTCAAAAGAGACAAGATATGTTTTCTGTGGTCATCTGCTAAAATATTTTTTACTTATTCTATATTTAATGGCCACCCATCATTTAATTGTAAATGAGAAGGGTATAACATATTGGAAGTGCTTTCTTTTTTAATTTATTTTGGCTTTAGTGTACTTTGGAAAGGTGATGGTAATCATTGCCTCTTATGCATATAAGCCCTACATCCTCCCTATATGCACATTGCCATGGCAGACCTAGAAATCCAAATTATGGGAAAGTTAGGTGTGACAGTAATTTTCCTGAGTCTGTCCTGAAGAACTAACTGCTGCCAACGCTTTTTATTTAATTGTTGAATGAGCCAGTTAGGTTTTATTGCTTTGTGTGTCCCTATTGGGATTATTTGCCTGACTATTGAAACAGAGAGCTGTGATGTTTTCAGGAAGCTATGTGCAACTTGCCAACACCTCCCACCTGCCATGATCTGCCTGCATTGCACAGAGACCTAATGATGATGTCACTAGGTCTTAAGTATGTAATTTAAACCAGAAACGTTTTTTTATTTCATTAGCATGTTGATGAGCAGGGAAAGGAGTAAACAGGGAAGGCAAAATATCATCAACATTAAACTTCAGCTTTAAAGCAAACCTTTGCCCATTTAAGGCAAAGGAATAGGTTTGATTTAATAACCCAATATACACTTAGCATATATTACCACTGGGAGCCAAAGGAAATAGCTTGTACTTCCAGGTATAAAGAAGCATGTGACCCACGCCATGTGACAGCACTGAACCAAGAACTGCCAACATGGGGATCCCATAGCCATGGGAAAGCTACGACTCCAGAGCAAAGGATTTTCTATGCTTCTGCTGGCTGAACATTATGTGCTCCTATGGAAGTTAACATTAATCTATAGCCTTCTCCTGAGTGGGATAAGCATAGGTTTACTTTAAAGTAGAGATATAGGCAAAAGTTGTTTTTCACTTTAGTAACAGTTATAACCTCTGTCAGCTGTCAGTTTTATTTTTGCCATCTGTGGGAGATTTACCTTCAATTCCTGTCCTGTAGCCAAAACAGGAAAAGAGGGGAAATCCCTGCAAATTAAGGAAACCCATTGGGGCTTCTCAGGTCACCAAAACTAGTGTCTCCATGGGAAGATTTCCCCTTCTATTACTGTCCTGTTAGCAACCCAAAATTTGGAAATTTATTTTACTTTCGCTTTCAATAATAACGGTAAACAGGACAAATAGAGAGGATGACTCTCCCTAATGAGGGTACAGACAGGTGTTCTAATCCAGTGGTCATCAACCCCATCCTCAGGGCCCACTAACAGGTGTTCTAATTCAGTGGTCATCAACCCCGTCCTCAGGGCCCACTAACAGGCCAGGTTTGCAAGATAACTGAAATATATCACAGGTGATATCATTTTCTGCTCAGTGATTGCAGTATTCTAGTCTGCATCTCCTCAAGGTAATACATAAAACCTGGCCTGTTAGTGGGCCCTGAGGACAGGGTTGATGACCACTGTTCTAATCTATCTCTGCTCTTTCCAAAACTAAAAGAAAAGTTTTGATTTGATTGATTTTAAGCTTGGTCAGGCGCCAAATACCCACTGGGGGGTATTTGCCTTTAGTTATAATTTAAAAAAAACATTTTGCCTTTAGTTATATTTTAAAGCATGCTGCATTTGCCTATCAACACAGGCCCTTAAACATGCACCCCTGAAATGTTTATAGATTTATTTCTATAGACATGTTGAAGGTCGCTGTAGGTTTGACACAAGAAGATGATCAGGGGCATATAATGCAGCCAATGCAACGTTTTCTATTGATTTATCTCTTATTATGTATTAATTACAGATAATGTAATATACATTCACATCACTCCCTGCCCCCCAAGAAGCCAGCACGCTAAGATCCCTACCTCACATACGTATACTGTATACACGCACATAAATACTAAAGCTAATTTAGACAGGAGCTATTTAAACTACCAGCATGTCTTAGGAGTGTGGGAAGAAACCGAAGTACCCGGAGTAAACCCATGCAGGCACAGGGAGAACATGCAAACTCCATGCAGATAGCTTTGTATTGCTTATGGTAACATGAGCTGTGGCCAAAAATTCAGTCTGACCCTTATAGTGTACATCATATCCAATAACCTCTAGATAAGGACCCATCTCTTCTGTTCCTGATTCATAAATACAACTGAGATAAAGAAAACCACATGTTTGTATATAAAAGCCTCAGAGCTAACACTGTGATCCACATTTTTTTTTAAATGCATATATTTTATCAAACTTGCATAGAATTAGTGTTTTGAATTAAATGTTTAATTACAGATTATTTTTCTAAACAGAACAAATGGTATTTCTGACTCTGTTGAGAATATTTCTCAGTGTGGGGTGTAATAAGAAAAATAATGACTTTGCAGTTTGTTGTCTTGTGTGTGTTTCTCTGGGTGTTATAAAGTATACATTTTTTTTCTGCAACATTAAAGAGGAACTTCAGCCCCCCTTTATTTTTGTCCTGCCTCTCCTCTCCCATGTCGCCATCTTTGAAAATCTTGCCAGTGCAATGGTATGTCAAAGGCCTCTGCCCGGTCTTTCCATTGTCGTACGTTCCTTTAGAACAGGTGTCTCCAAACTTTTCAAAAAAGGGCCAGTTTATTGTACTTTAGACTTTAGGAGGGCCAGATTGTGGCCAGCAGAGGCTGAAAATGTCCCAGGCCCGGCATCTGTGAAAATAAATATGACCTCTGGGTTGGTGGTCAATAAGAGGAGGAGTAGTGCCCCTATTAGTAGAAGAAATGGTATCCCATCATTGGTATCCGTGGAAGAAATAGTGCCCCATTGTTGGTATCAGTGGGAGGAATAGCGCCCCAAGGGCCGGATAAAGGCTAGCAAAGGGCCACATCTGGTCGCAGTTTGGAGACCCCTGCTTTAGCACATAGATGTCAATCGTCCCTCATTTTTTTACAGTGATACATTAGAGCAACAAATAAAGAAATGTAATAATCAAACAAATCTTTCTCCAATCTATCTAGCTGTTCTTGTTTAGCACTGCCGTGCTGCAGGATACCATTTATCTCTGACTCTAATTTGATTTCTTATTCAGACCTCTGAAAGAGGCACCAAATTCATTACAGGAGCAATGGGACTATCTGAGAAAATGTTGGCATGGTCAGAGACATTTACATTTTTTGACAGTTAGGGAAAGTTAACTTTAGTCATGGCCTTACATCCCCACGGTGCCCACTACCCTTCCATGTCCATTATCTGTCATATCAACCCTTTGGCAAATAAAGGTGCATGCTGGGGTAGCAGGTGCAGAGAAGCAGGGTATACAAAACCACTATAGGTTTATCATCTAAAGCTAGCCATACACTGCTTACATCTTGAGCTGTGGGTGACCTTGTTGGCACCGGCTCCACAAACGTCAACTTAAAGATCAACATCCTCATCTCCTTATGTTGGATCCTCTTTTAAATAAATTTCTCCCAAAAAAGATGAGTAGTATTTCACAGAGCCCAAACCCTCAAAAACGTGATTGCACCAAGTTAAATGTTTTCTGACAGGGATGATGATCAATCCACAGGACATCTCTGAAGGTGGGTTGCTTCAAACACAGTTCCTTTTCCATCAGTCACAATGCAACAACAATGGAATCTTACAGCACAAGCTCAGTTTAGCTCATCTCAATGGTCCATCACAATACTTCACTTATGTTATCAGTTGCTCTCACTGGTTACAATATGGCGGAAGAATGACGCAAACACTGACCGAGACACAACAATCAACACTGCATCATACAACTAGGTTTTGAAGGCCATAGCCTTTCATTACATTTTTTGACATACCACAACAATGATTTTTAATCTTCTCAAGGCTTATAGAGAAAATACTAGAAACCAAGAATTAGAGCAGATATCACAAGCTTTGTAATAGAGAAACTTTCTAGATCCACAGCCTGGACACCTTACTCCCTGATGGCATCAATGAGATGATTGAGACTCTAGGATACAGGTGTCAAACTGGTGGCCCTCCAGCTGTTGTGAAACTATAAGTCCCACGAGGCATTGCAAGGCTGAGAGTTATGCCTTGTACACACAATCGGAATTTCTGATGAAAAAAGTCAGATGAAACTTTTTCATCGGATATTCTGACCGCGTGGGCCCCATCTGACTTTTTCCCGTCGGAGTTTAGGAATAGAACACGTTTTATTTTTTTCCAAAGGAAAATCGGAAATTCCGATTGTGTGGAACTCCGATGGAGAAAAAACCATGCATGCTCAGAATCAAGTCGATGCATGCTCGGAAGCATTGAACTTAATTTTTCTCGGCTCGTCGTAGTGGTTTACATCACCGCGTTTTGGATGGTCGGAATTTGGTCTGACAGTGTTATGCAAGACAGTGTGAATTCCATCAGATTTTATCCTATCGGAAATTCCGATCGTGTGTACAGGGCATTACAGGCATGAGTCAATCAGGCAGAAGCATGATGGGACTTTATAGTTCCACTACAGCTGGAGGGCCACCGGTTTGACACCCCTGCTGCAGGACACTCTTATAGTCCACATTAACAAGAATCTTTTTAGTATAGTCAAACACTAAAGCAGCGAATAAAGAAGTAAAGCACAACCATTATATAGCACTGCTAAGCAGGAAGCATCTGTACATGTGTATTTATATACGTATATATGAAAAAAAAGACTGCATAACAGGGGACAAGTTTAGGAGTATGCAGAGGTGTATCTAGTGAAAATGGCGCCTATGGCAAGCACTAAAACTGCGTCCCTGTCAAAACACTTGAAACCTTTCAGATAACCAGGGACAGGGAGGGACGCAGTACGACAAGGACATAGAGGGACACTGGGGACCACTGGTGGCTGGTGCTGATTTTTTTTGGCGGGGGGGTTGCGCAAACAACTTGAAAAAAAAAATCAATTGCAGCCACTGTGCCCATCAAAAGCAGCAACTCATCGGCCATCATAGGGGCACCTGTCACTTCACTCCCTAGGCAAAGTAGCAATATTACCAATTGCTGTGCCGGCGCCATGCTTCAGCAGGCCGGCCGCGATTCCGGGAGCTACATTAGTGCGGGAGGTGGCTGCAGGATGACGGGTGTTTTTTTTTCTATGGGGGGGGGTATCCTTTTGCTGCCCCCCTCCCCATGGCTGCCATACCCTAGATACGCCACTGGGAGTATGGGGTCAATCCACTAAGAGCTAAACACTGTGTGAATTTTTGAGTTAAAATAACTCATGCAGTGTTTATCTCAAAAGTAGTAAATTCACTAAAAAAACATGCATCATTTACTGAATGCATTTAATATTTATGTTTTACGATATTTATCACTTACATTTTGTGTTATTTTTGGCGTTTTTTCCACAGGTTTTTTTTTCCGTGCCAATACTGCACCAGAGGAAGAAATAAATGCAAACAGAAATACTATGAAACTGAAAACATTCTAGCATGCTTTCATTTACAGAATGTTCTTCCTCTGGTGAAATGTTACAATTTATTTTCATTCCTGAGCTAAATGAAAAACATTTCCACACTGATACATTGTATACTCATCACACTGATACATTGTATACTCATCACACTGATTCTTTATATACTTTTAATTTACTGGCCTGTGCAGAGTTCCCCTCTGACTCAAGGAGTGTGGACAATAGGGCGCTCTGGATAACGGAGACTTTAACAAACAAAACATGACTGTTTTTTAAAGCAGATTTCCACCCAAAAGTGGAACTTCCGCACATCGGCAATTGGCACCTTTCAGGGGGGAGGGAGGACAGGATACCTGTCTTTGACAGGTATCCTTTCCCACTTCCGGGAGTCCGGGCCGTGGCGCGGGGCTCCCTCTTCTTCCCGCCGCCGTTGGGCTAGTAGGAGAGAGGAGCGGGCCTCATGCATGCGCAGTAGGGTTCCTGGCGTGAAGCCGAAAGCCTACACTGCCGAGCACCCATACCCGCAACAGTGGCGGCAGCACCCGACAGCTGATGGAGACCGGCTGCAGGTGCCGACATCGCTGGCCTCCAGGATAGGTAAATGTCCATTTATTAAAAGCCTGCAGCTGCAGGTTTTTTATTTTTTTTGGGGGGCAGAACACCACTTTAAGATGTGAATAATGCACCACAGCAGCAATTTAGAAGAGATAAGCACACCCTATAGCAGCCTTTCTCAAACTTTTTACCCTAGGGGAAACCTTAAAATAGAGCTATAAAGAGAGCTATAAAGATCGTTGGTGTCATACCACTGGCTCCTCCAAGTGGCATTGGCTCAGAACTATGTAGGCACCATCAAATAGGAGGTAAAAACAGGCACAGTTCAAGGAACCCCTAGCCACCTCTGGAGGAACCCTAGGGTTCCACTGAACCCTGGTTGAGAATGGCCGCTCTATCAGAAGAAAAACAAAGGAGAGAAGAAGGTGCTTATAAGTGCAGTAGTAAAACACTTTAATGACAAGGAAGGGTCACTTTCACATACAAGATGGAAGTGAAAAACAGGAATATCAATGAATCCATAACATCCAGCGGGGTGCCTCCTGGAAGTAAAGACAGCTGCGGGTGGATTTTCCAGCCGACCAATGGTGGGAAACACTGTGGGGGTTATTTACTAAAGGCAAATCCACTTTGCACTACAAGTGCACTTGGAAGTGCAGTCGCTGTAGAACCAAAGGGGACATGCAAAGAAAGTAAAAAACAGCATTTTAGCTTGCATATGATTGGATGATAAAATCAGCAGAGCTTCCCCTCATTTCAGATCTACCCCTCAGATTTACAGCGACTGCACTTCCAAGTACACTTGGAGTTCAAAGTGGATTTGTCTTTCGTATTGTGTCTCTGATGCAGGATGGAGAGCCGTGCTGTCGGGGGCCAGCATGGAATACAGGCAGCCAGAAGTGACATCAGAATGGGCTGGATATTTTGCAGAGCATGCCCAGTCGCTCCATCTTCAAACCAAGATGGAGGAGCAACTGGGCAAGCTTTTTTTTTTTATTATTATAAGCTCAGAATTATCCAGTTGTAAGTATTTATATTTCAAATGTTTTTATTAAAGAAAAAGAAGTCCAAAAAGGACAGAAATAGCCAGTATACGTAGGCCAATATTCAAGCAGCTACAATAACAAAGCAGTTGCATCTGTTTTCCTTCTACCTGCTGTTGTGTGAACCCTAGGTAGTTTTATTAGGGTAATTGGAATTGGGTCATTTCAGGAGGAGGTTTCAAAAATATTAATGTTCTTTGATTTCCTCCAAAAAGCAGACCATAAAATATCTCTAGATGATGCCACTTTTTCTGATTGTGATCTACAGCAGTATCTCCAATGAAAGTTACAGATTGCTTCCTAGTAGCCAAAAGCACGCTGCAAATAAAAAATAAAAAAGGAAAAGGCTTAGGGGTCCCTAAAGCATGGAATTTCATAGTGGGCACTAGGCAATATCTAGTTGTCCAGAACCCACAGAAGTAGCTTATTGCCCCAGGCAAGCTTCATTTTCTGCTATACACCAAAAGGTTTATTGAATTTTCATTTTACTTTAAAATGATAAATCTGAGAAACAGAGTCAAAGAAAGAAATATCTTTTCATGTATTTCTCATTAACCTTCATGTTTTGCCTACAGTTCCCTGCATGTTTTATCACCCCTGAAGTTTAACCATCCCAGAGGTGTGTTCTCTTTTTTGGTTCACGTGTCATCCATTCATTACTTTGGAAAGACGCAAACTCTGTTGGCCAAGGATTTTACATTGGCCAGTTTTCTATCTATTCCAGCAGGTAATTAGAAATCTATGCAGGTCATATAAGCTGTAGAGTTCAAGAAGGGCCAATTCTCAGCCATCTCTTTACAGATGGTGGAAGTCACAGCACAGCATGCTTTGACATGAAATAAGGTGACGTTCAGGATTGCAACATGACAGAATGTTTTCTAGATATAAGACCATTGCTAGGAGTCTACTTATCCTGGGTGGGATACAGCCAGTCTAGACTTTTTTTTTCACCTGGAACAGGTTTCTATCTACCCTAGACCCTATACTTCATCGCCTTTAAATGTCTTGAGCATTACCTGTAGGAGGTCAGGGTTTAGATGCATAAGATTCACAAGCCACCCTGACTGGTTTTATTAGGGAATAGTGACTCAGTAATGATTCTGGATTGCAAATACCTCTTCCTATCACGTAGAGCAGTGGTTCTCAACTCCTGTCCTCAGGAACCACTAACAGGCCAGATTGTAAGTATTACCTTGAGGAGATGCAGACTCGAATACTGCAATCACTGAGCATCAAATGATATCACCTGTGATATATTTCAGTTATCTTGCAAACCTGGTGGCCTGTTAGTGGGTCCTGATGACAGGAGTTGAGAACCACTGATGTAGAGACAAATGGAAGGAGCCATGCAGAAAAAGTCAGTTGAACAGTGACTGTAGTCAATCAGCTGCAGTTACTGTCTGAGTATTCTGACAGCCACGGGAGTCAGCTATAAGAATACCATGGTCATTGGAAGTAGAAATTGTCCTGGCGTCCGTGGGAGTAAACAATGCATCTTTGGTGTCAGTGGGAGGAATAGTGTTCCATCTTAGCTGTCAGTGGGAGGAATAATGCCCCATAAGTGGTATTAGTGGAAGGAATAGTGTCAGTGGATGGAATAGATCCCAATTGTTGGTGTCAGTTTGAGGAATAGTGCTCCATTGTTGGTGTCAATAGGAGAAAAAGCGCCCCATTATTGGTGTCACCACCAGGAATTGTGCCCCTTTGTTGGTGTCAGTGGAGGGAATAGTATATTTTATCAGTGGGAGAAAAAGTACCCCAAGGGCTGGATAAAGGCAAGCAAATGGCTACAGTTTGGAGACCACTGGTGTAGATTGGTGTATTCACAGTTCATTCAGGCCTAGTGTGTACACCTTGACCCTGTAGTAAAGATGGAGAGTTTTCTTGCTTTTCTATTAGTTCAAGGTGTACAGATGCCCTGCTGACAAACTGTCTCAGCCTTTTTACTTCCTGTGCAGCTATAATATTTATTTTGTTGGCGTTAAAATAAAGTAAACGTCTAAGCAAAGAAAAATAAATGTAGTACCGCTCTTCAATACAAGCACATTTTCCTATGTTTAGTCTCTTCAAGTGCATTCCACAGTCCAGTGCAGATGTCTCTCTCTTGGCTGCTGAAGACATATCCAAGTCAGAGGCCTGTGTGCAGACTTCCAGCATTCAGGGGCTCTTTGTATATCTAGATATCCAGATGTCAACCATAGGTAATTGTGGGCAATATGCACTGCCTGCTCTATTTTATAGGAATTTGCCTTTAAAGGATCACTAAAGGAATTTTTTTTTTTTTTTTTTTTTTTTTTTTTAGCTAAATAGCTTCCTTTACCTTAATGCAGTCCTGATTTCATGTCCTCATGGTTTGTTTTTGCTTTGAAGTTGCTGTAATTCTGCTCTGATCTCCACACTTCCTGCTTGTCTGGCTCCTTATGAAAAATCTCATGGCAGCTTTTCACTGTGGTCCAAGCTGTCATTACTGTGTGTCTAAAACTCCTCAGATTAATTTTCAAAACAAAACACTGCCCTGGATGTGTTTGGTTTTGTTCTGTGTGTCTTCTGTACTTCACAGAAACATGAAACCAGTTTAAAAGTGAAACTAAACTGCAGGCACATTATATGATTGATTTTTAATATTTTTTTTTAAAAGGAATCAGTTAACTTTTATGTCTCTATACCCTGTAAACAGTCATTTCAGCAAAAAAAAAATGTTTTCCTTTAGTGACCCTTTAAATCCCTTTCCATAACTGACAGCTTGTTATTCTCAGCATTCTCTAAATAAATAAGGAACGTCTGTTGGATTCATTTGAACTTTTAATAGATAAGTGCACTTTCATTTCAAAATCCTACCCCTGGGCCTGTGCAGCAAAAAAGTAAATGGCGTATAGCACATCTGTTCACTGGAAATGGTCCTGTCCAGGTGCCTATTCCAAATTGAAGGATATACATAAGCCAAGTGGGAAAGAGGATTTAGCTATGAAGTCCGGTGTCTCTATGAAGTTGGACAGACTAGATATCAATATAAAGAGATTTTTTTTATAACTAGTGTTTTTATTTTGAAGTAATGATCCTTTTTATTAATATTCATCCATCCATTGTCCTCTTTCTTTAAACCAGAACTCAACGCCAATACACTGTGTTGTAAATACAACATTAAGGCTCCTGGCTAGTACACAAGGGATGGTGGGATGTGCTTACCAGGTGTTTGCCATGCAATCATGTTGACTTGTATGGAGAAATAAAATACAACTTTGCAATATTATGCAGCTTTCATGAAGCTGATGCCTAGTGATACTGCTATGAAGTAAGTGAGTTTTCAGCACGCCATGTTCTAGACTGAAAAAAGCTGTCTCCATATTGTGCTTCTGCATTGTCACCCAGACTTCCAGTGGAGGCTTCAGGTGGCTGTTTGAACACGGATTATTCAGACATGGCCCCCTGTTGTCACCATCAGGAAATAAACCCAGAGAAATGCCATGAAGCCATTGCTGGAGTGCATGTATATAGACAGGAGGTGGTTGCAAAGAAGATGCAGGAGTTCAGCAGCTCTAAGATACAACAAATAATGTTTTGGCATACAGTGAGGACTTACACATTATTTTCATTTTTGGGGGATTCTGGAGAACTAAATAACTTGTTAAAAAAAAAAAAAATATGGACTGTATAGCTAAGGTGAGATCCCTGTGATGAGTTCTAGGATCTGCTGCTGTGATCATTATGGTTCCACGGTCTGGTTAGATCTATTTTTTTTTATTGCTGGAATGCATAGAAATGGACAGGAACACTCAAACACAGGTTTCCAGAACTATGGTGATGAGATCTCACTGCTGGAACACCTACCTACAACATATTGGATGCAAGGGACTGACTAACCTGTGCATCCCCATCTTGTTGTATTTAACTTTAACATTTTTTTTTTACTTGAGATAAACATTTTTAATATGTATAAGATTAGTATGTCCCTTGATTCATAAAAAAATAATAGGAAATACTTAAAAAATTAATAAGGATTTATTTATTTTTTGCTTGAATTAATAATTACAGTTCCCTACATTTTGGCAACTCTAAATCTATTTTTATAGCAAGCCGTTGGGAATTTTTATATAAGACCGTTATGCTTTCGTTTTAAGTGCTGCCAGAAAATATATACAGTATACACCAATCAGCCATAAGTTTATGTCTACTAACAGGTTAAGTGAATACTATAAATCATCTTGTTACAGTGGCATTCTGAAAATCAGTGGGATATATTGGGACACTTGCCTTTACACACATGAATTTTAAAGGCAACCCAGTCTTATGCCGCGTACACACGGTCGTTTTTTGCGATGAAAAAAAACGTTTTTTAAAACGTCATTTAAATTGATCGTGTGTGGGCAAAACGTCGTTTTTTGTCTTAAAAAAAACGACCCCAAAAAAATTCCAACATGCTTGAATTTTTTGTGTCGTTTTTCAAAACGTCGTTTTTTGTTTCACAAAAAGTCACCGTGTGTAGCAAAAACGTCGTTCAAAACAACGTTTTTCAACCCGTGCATGCCCAGAAGCTAGTTATGAAGCGAGCTTCAATGGAAAAGAGTGGTGAACGTAACCTTGCTTTTTGTGAAAAAACGATGGTGTGTATGCAAAATTGTCTTTGAAAAGTGACGTTTCAAAAACGTTGTTTTTTACTTCACAGAAAACGTCGTTTTTTTTTCATCGCAAAAAACGACTGTGTGTACGCGGCATTAGTCCGTAGAGTTCCATATTGAGTTTGCCCACTCATTGCAGCTATAACAGCTTCAACTCTTCTGGGAAGGCTGTCCACAAGGTTTAGGAGTGTGTCTATGGGTTGAGGTCAGGACTGTGCAGGCCAGTCAAGTTCCCTCCACCCCAAACTCGCTCATCCATGTCTTTTTTTGTACCTTTCCAACTTTGTGTAACAGCTTAGGGATGGTCGCTTCCTGTTCTAACATGACTGCACACCAGTGCACAGAGCAAGGTCAATATACACTGTATTACAAAAATTATTGGGACACCTGCCTTTACACACACATGAACATTAATGGCATCCCAATCTTAGTCTGTAGGGTTCAATATTGAGTTGGCCCACCCTTTGCAGCTATAACAGCTTCAACTCTTTCAAGCTCATCCATGTCTTTATGGACCTTGCTTTGTGCACTGGTGCACAGTCATGTTGAAACAGGAAGGGGCCATCCCCATACTGTTCCAACAAAGTTGGAGGCATGACATTTTCTAGAATGTCTTGTTATTCTGACCCTGAAGAGTTCCCTTCACTGGAACGAAGGGGCCAAGCCCAACCCCTGAAAAGCAACCCCACACCACCAAATTATTTGGACTAGTGCAAAAAATGAGGTCCATAAAGACATAGCTGAGCGAGTTTGGGGTGGAGGAACTTGACTGATTGATATTGAACCCTGTGGACTACGACTGGGATGCCATTAAAGTTCATATGTGTGTAAAGGCAGGCGTCACAATACTTTTGGTAATATAGTATATAAACTGTTTACCTGAGAATAACACAGCCATGTAAAGCCTTGTACGCATGATTGGATTTTCGGACGACCGTTTGTCCATTTTTTGTTGCATGCTAGTCTTATGTCGAAAGTAAAGAGGCTACTTACCATACAAACATTTTTGTACGACAGAATACAACTTCAGAAGTGATGTAATGTGTTGAATTGTTGTGTATGTGTTCTTTCATTTCTGAGCATGTGTAGTCTTGCTCTTATAATTTTTTTTGTACGAAAATCGTGCTAATTAAACGAAAACCGGGACGTTGAGTTCACGTACGACAAAAATGTTATAGTCTGCACATTCAGGTTTTGTCTGACAAAAAACCCAAAAGCACCGTACTAACGATCTGAAAATCGGCAGATCGTTAGACGGAAAAAAATGTACTTCTGATTTTCCTATTTCCTTTTTTTCTCTGTTGCAGTTAGGTAATTCGGGTAGGTCACCTCTCCATTCCAGCCTGTGACTGGACAATGAAGGAGCAGCAACAGTGATGAGGTTATCCTGCTACTCTTTCCTGCTGTAAGCATATTCCTTGCCAGCACATATGCATGCAGGATAGCTGAATGTTCTCTAGTGTTGCTCCATCCACTCGCATTCTGAGTGCTACTGTACAGGGTCTCTTAGGAGGCTGAAATTAAATGATAGTAGTTACATTTAAAATACCTTTAATTTTTATTTTTTTACTGTATACATATGTGTGTTTGTTAGTGTTTTTTTTAAATACCTGCTGGGAGTTCAGCTTTATTTTAAGGAATATGCTGTTAGAACTTCCAAACCTATGTAAAAACAACTATATTTGTACTGAATATGATATACCTTTAGTATGTATTTGAGCACAGATTTCTTATCGGCCATTTTAGGCTGAAGCTGTCTGCAGTTAAATTGATTTCTGACAGGAAGTTAGCTGTGCGTAGGAAACTTTTTTCCTGGGTGGGTAAGAACTTTATCTGAATTATATTCGGTCTTGAAACTTTACATATATATATATTTGTAAGCATTTCTATATTTATAATTTACTCTATTAAACTCTAGAATGTCCAGAAAAATGTATTGATTCCTAAATTTGACACCAAAATGCTTTGAATTTTGTTATTGTTATATTTCTAATGCGAATGTATTTTTTGATAGAAGTTCTGACTGTTCTATAATGCTGTAAAATTAAACCTGATTGCTCACCTGGAATAAGGATACAACTTTTCAGAGTCTATGCTTGTTAAATAATTAAATCATTAGTGAAGCCCAGGTTAGAAAGGCAGTCTCGAAAATTGCATCTTTTAAGCCCAAATCCAGGATTTTTTTCTTAATATTGTAGGAAAGAGTTACAATTTCTGTCAGTTTTACTTGCAAAAAAAAAATCCATCTCACACATGTACCTCTAAAGATCTTGAAGGATCTGACACGTCAACAAAAATGTCTTGGAAATTTACAGAGAAAAAGTCAGCATGTCAATTAATGGCCACCATTAAGACCATGTAACATGCTACACCTATATATTGTGTAATATGTTACATGAGGCCAAGCAGACTTCCCTCCACACCCACAAAAGCCCCCCATTGAAAGCATATAAGGATTTTGTTTTCCCTTGTAAAACAGTTGTCACTTTGGAAAGCCGCATCAATACTTCATGGAGATCTTTGAATAAATAAAATACAACTCCCTTCTGCCACTGCGGCAGATGGACTTGCAGTTTTCATTGGAACTCCAGTAAGGTGAATACCACACTCGTAGACCATCGACACTTCTTCCAGCTGGAAGCCCATATCTTGGCACAGATTTGGCACTTGAGGAAGCATCCGCAGAAGCCAGGCGCTGCACCCGCAATCCACAGATTTTTCAATAAAATTTTGAATTATGAAAAAAAGAATGAACGACATAAATCACAGTGTCATAATGGAGTTACACAATGGTCCCCTTTCTCAAGGTGACAGACAAACAGAGAAACCACATCTATATATATATATGAGATGAGCTCCGACATCCTCTAAACATCTCTTTCCAAATGTCCACACTGCATCTCTTTTGAAGCTCAATCATCTGCGGGCCATGTCATTCCCTGCCCTAGAGCACACAAACAAAAAGGCAGGATACTGGTGACATCGGTGCCCTTATATGAATACATGCCCAAATTTAGTCCATGTTATTTGGCGAAGTGGAAGTTCTGATGGGTTCAGAGGATGCCAAAAATCATCTTTAATATCCAGTATATACATCTATCACTCAGGGGCGGACTGACAACTCATGGGACCCCCGGGCAATAGGAGTTAATGGGGCCACACAGTATACACACACACATACATACAGTATGCATACACAGTAAACAAACACACAGAATACACATACATTACACACACTGAAAAGGTACTGGAGAGGCGGGGCAGCTATAATCTTGGGATTTTTAGACCAAAAGGATGTTGGCAAGGGACATTTCAGGGACAGATGTAAAAAAAAAAAACACAGATTATTAGATACTGTCCCTGGTTTTACTGAGGCTGGCAATCCTGATGTGGCCCCCTAGTGGCATGGTGCCCTCGAGCAGTACCCAAATGGTCAGTCCGCTCCTGCTATAACGAATCAAGATCAAACTAACCCGCATGCTAGCTCTATGCATTAAGGTAAAATATCACCCACCCTTTTACTTACCTGAGCCCTCATTTGATCCAGTGCTGTGCACATCTGCAGCTCTTCTCGCCCCTCACTTCCGGGTCTCACTGGCTTTGTTGAAGGAGCAGGAGCCATGGGGGATGGAGAGGGAGTGAGCCTGCATAAGTGCCCCAATAGCAAGTGTCTTTCCATGGGGGCACTTTGCAGGAGTGGAGGAGCCATGAGCACCAGTAGGGGGATCCGAATAGAGGAAAATCAGGGCTGCTCTGTGCAAAATTGCTACACAGAGCAGGTACAGTAAGTATAACATGTTTGTTATTTTAACCACTTTAGCCCCAAGCCTTATTTTGATATTTGGTGTTTACAAGTAAAAAAAAAAAATTGATAGAAAATTACTTGGAACTCCCAAACATTATATATATATTTTTTTCTAATACCCTAGAGAATAAAATGGCGGTCGTTTCAATACTTTGTCACACTGTATTTGCGCATTTTGCGAATTAAAAAGACATCAGTAAAGTTAGCCCAATTTACCAAACGTGTCACGCTTCAAAATTTAGGCCCGCTCGTGGAATGGCGACAAACTTTTCCCCTCAAAAATCTCCATAGGTGATGTTTAAAAAACTTTTGAGTTACAGAGGAGATCTATTGCTAGAATTATTGCTCTCGTTCCAACGATCGCAGTGATACCTCACATGTGTGGTTTGACCACCATTTTCATGCGGGCGTTAAAAAAAAATATATTACATTTTTTTAAACTGTTCGTTTAAAAAAAAAATATGTCACTTTTTTCCCTATTACAAGGAATGTAAACATCCTTTATAATAGAAACAAAAAGCATGACAGGACCTAATGAGATCTGGAGTCAAAAAGACCTCAGATCTCATATTTGCACTAAAATGCAATAAAAATAAAAAACCTAAAATATATGATCCATTAAGAGCTATGGGCGAAAGTGAAGTTTTGACATCACTTCCGCCCTGCAATGGTATTGAACCAAGCGTGGGCCATCTTCCTCATTCCTCATTCAGCTCCATACCACAGAGGGGACAGGATCCAAGGGCCCCGCCGCTACCAACGGCTCCAGAGCGTGGCGGGGTGAGGGGGCCCTTTCCCGCCACCAATAAAAGTGATCTTGTGGCGAATCCGCCTCAGAGACCACTTTTATCTGAAAGCCGACCGCCTGCTGAAGAAGAGAATACAGGGGTTATGGTAGCTGGCTGCTGCTATAAAAACGATATTCCTCTTCAAACAGCCAACATATAACAATGGCGGGCGATCGTCAAGTGATTAACCACTTCCGGACTGCCCGCAGTCGTTTTATGACACTATTTGAAGAGGAATATTAATGTTATTGTAGCAGCTAGCTACCATAACCCCTGTATCCTCTTCAAGGGCGGGCAGTCAGCTTTCAGATTAAAGTAGTCTCTGTCGCTTACTGGAGCCATGGTAGGCGAATGGATCCTCATCTCCATATCATTGCAGGGCGGAAGCGACATCAATACGTCACATCCACCCAATGCTCTAAAAGGGCTTTTTTTTTTTTTAACCACTTACCATCCATGCCATTTCTGGCACTTCGCTCCTACATGCAAAATTCATAAATTTTTTGCTGGAAACTTTCATAGAACCCCCGAACATTATGTATGTTTTTTTAGCAGAGACCGTAGAGAATCCAATGGTGGTCATTGCAACTTTTTATCTTGTATGGTATTTGCGCAGCAATTGTTTTTTTGTTTCATGCTTTAAAAAAAAACAAAAAAAAAAACAGTAAAGTTATCCCAATTTTTTTGCATAACATTAAAGATGATGTTACGCAAAGTAAATATATACCTAACATGTCACGCTTCAAAATTGCACACGCTCGTGGAATGGCGCCAAACTTCGGTAATTAAACATCCTCATAGGTGGTGCTTTTAATTTTTTTACTGGTTACATGTTTTGAGTTACAGAGAAGGTTTAGTGCTCAAATTATTGCGGCGATACCTCACATGTGTAGTTTGAACACCAGTTTCATATGTGGGCGTGACTTACGTATACTTTCGCTTCTGCTTGCGGGGATGGGGGAGCTTTATATTTTTTTATTGTTAATTTTACTTCTCTTTTTTTAGATTGACACTCTTTAAAAAAAAATGTGATGACTTTTATTCCTATTACAAGGAATGTAAACATCCCTTGTAATAGGAATATGGCATTTTCGGATACAGTGATATATGGGGTCAATAAGATCCCACATCTCACCTCTAGGCTGGGAAGCCTGAAATAAAAAAACGATCTTGGCTTCCCAGCTGAGGAGGCACCATTTCTTTGAATGCAGGGGCCGGGTGTAACGTCATAACATCGTGTCCAGCTCCGACAATCATAGAGACTCCAGCACCCATCTGGTCCACTGGAAATCTCTATGTCCAACATCCGGGGCCGGCCGATCCGTTCTCCAGCTCACCATTCACATCGGTAGAAACAACCAGAGGGTGGCGGGAGGGGGGACGTCTGCTCTCGCCGCCCGTAAGAACGATCAAGTGTCTGTAGCTGCAGGCATCATTCAGATATCCCCACTCAAAGTCAAGGACGTCCTCTTACGTACCTTGGGCGGGATATGGTTAATGATATTACATTTTTATTTATTTTTATTGCATTTTAGTGTCTTTTTGATCCCAGATCTCATATTTAAGAGGTCCCGACATGCTTTTTTCTTCTATTTCAATGGATGCTGGATTTTTTATTTTAAGTGTCAATTTTTTTTTAAATTAAAATAAATAAGAAAACCTTTTTTTTTTAAACTGCCCCGTCCCCACAAGCTTGTGCGCAGAAGCGAAAGCATACGTGAGCAGCCCCCACATATGAAAACGGTGTTCAAACCACACATGTGCGGTTTCGCCACAATTGGCAAGGGTTGTCTCCATCAACATGGGGACAAGGTGTTTTGGGGGGACCCCAAAGCACCCTCCCCATTTTGAGGGCATGTGACCTGGTTGAGGAGGGGGAGGGTGCTCTCTTGCTACTCCTTTTCCTGTGACCTGCCAGGTTGCATGCTTGTATAAGGGTCTCGTATGGATTTTAGGGGGACCCCCACCCCATTTTTTTTATTTTAGCGTGGGGTTCCACTTAAAATCCATACCAGACCTGAAGGGCCTGGTAATAGACTGGAGGGGGGACTCACAACCATTTTCAATGATTTTTATCTATATTGCCGGTATCCGCCAATACATTACAGCCGTGAGCAGTTTTAAATGGCATTTGTTCCTTAGAAATTAAATGTTGCTGCTCTCATTGATTACACTATGTATGGCCGCTGTGTAAGCAGCCTTACATAGTGTGGGGCGTGGACTTAGCCCCCTGAGCAAGGCACCCTACCTTTGGCCAGAGCGTGCTGTGATTGGCCAAAGCATGCAGGTTAGGAGCATGCTTTGGCCAATCAACAGCCGTCAATGCACTGCGATCTCAAATGGATGGCAATTCATTGATATTCGTTTTTCCATAAAGATGCATTGATGTCTATTTTTTAGTCAATGGATGGAAATCAGACCCTAAACAAAACCTGTTCCTCCTTCCCCCTTGAAGGATAGAAGCTTAATCTACTGATAAATAGCAAACACTGTTAATATTTTTCGCATTTGCAATGTGATTTTTTTTTTGTTTAATCATGGCTGTTGAATCCTAGTCCTTGGAAAACTTAGACTTTCTAACATGAAACATTCTGCATTTTGTTACATTCCATAAACCAGTGATTGTACAAAAACAATACAGGCAAACAAGGACATGTTTTGTTCTGACATATCGGAAGCGGCAGGGCTAGGGAGATGGTAGGAAGGGTGTAGACATAAATATGGGGGTGGTTAAACAGAAGAAGACAATGATTGGGTGTTTTGGAGAAAATGTAATGCTCTGTGGATCATAGATATTAAATCAGTCAATATGCCTATCCTGATCCTTCTTTTTTTTTGTGGGTAACAGCCATTATACGAGGGGTGGACACCAAACCTGATCATCTTCTATAAGGTTATCAATAAATCTTTCACTAAAAAAAAAGTGTGTCTATCAATAGCAGTAAAATATATTTTAAAAATCTAGATGTTCTAAAATGTATGTATGTGGTGTGTGGAATAAAAAAAATGTGTGGCTTTTTAAAAAAATTTTTTTAATGAAATTGTGTTCTCTACATTTCTAAACATGTTAGTCATGAAAGTGTATCTAAACCCAAAAACAAAAATTGAATATATTGCAGTTTACCAATCCTAATGCCGCGTACACACAATAATCTTTCGGGTTGTAAAAAAACAACGTTTTTTTTAAAAATGTAATTTATAACGATCGAGTGTGGGCTTCAGAGCATTTTTCGGGTTCTGAAAAACGGCCAAACGTTGTAGTTTTTCGGGTTGTAAAAAAATGATCGTGTGTGGGCTTTAACGACGTGAAAAACCAGCGCATGCTCAGAAGCAAGTTATGAGGTGGGAGCCCTCATTCTGGTAAAACTACCGTTCGTAAGCACATTCATCACGCTGTAACAGACAGAAAAGCGCAAATTGTCTTTTACTAACACAAAATCAGCTAAAGCAGCCCAAAGGGTGGCGCCATTCGAATGGAACTTCACCTTTATAGTGCCGCTGTAGTTGTTGTACATTACTGCGCTTTGCTAGAGCATTTTTTTTAAGGGTCGTGTGTAGGTAAGGCCGTTTTAATGATGAAGTTAAAAAAAAAAAAGTTTTTTCTAGAGCCTGAAAAACTTTGTTTTTTACAACCGAAAAATGATTGTGTGTACGCGGCATTAGACGTGGTGAGCTGCTTTGGGTTACGTTTTTTAAACTTTTTTAATTTATTTTCATGATTTGGCCAGTAACACACTTCATGTCTCTTCTATCTAGAGAGGAGCAACAAAGACATCCTTGGATGGCAGCGTTGTCTAATGAAGGGGTGCTCAACTTTTTGAAGAGTGCAGGCCACTTAAGAGATTTGGTAACCAAATAAAAAAAAATGTAACAGCATAATGAAGATTTTTATGGGACCAATCACCATTGGATGTTTACCCAGTTTTTTTTTTATCAGAAAAATCTAATTTTTATTAACCAGATCAGCATTAATCCCAATCTCATGCTAAGGTGAAACCAGCCAAAAAAGCTCTGAACCGGTGATGTAGCCTTCACTATATCAGGGTCTTTGCAGCCATCCTTTGAATTGCCAAAACAGTCTACACAAAAAAACAACAGAACAGGAAAGCATGTGCCCTAGTAGTGAAATACACTTCTTTTATAAAGGATAAATTCACCTTTTTATTACTATGTACCAATATACCATTAGCGTACTTCTTTGGCAGAAAAAAAAAAAAGCTTTCTTTTTATCTTACACACCTCTTACCTTGGAGTCCAGCTGGCTGAACAGACCTTGGGATGTGACACTGGAAAGAGTTTAGCAGCTGACCTCATTAGCGCACACCCTGTATCATCTACTCCAGCACATCACTACCACCCCCCGCATCAGGTGCATATTTTTCCTATGCAGTCATCGAATATCGTTCTCACTAAATACACAGCCATAAATTGTTCGTTTGGCAGAGTGTGCAGGAGCTGAGCAATCAGATAACACCCTAAGTGGATAGAGCTGTAATATGGAAAACAAGAGAAGTATGTCCTGGGTTCTGGGCTCACCATACGCTATACAATCTCCTTTAGATCTACCATTAAAGATGTAATGCAGGGGCCTGCCTGATTGGATAGATAGGTGTGTCCTCTTAGTATTTGGTTTTGGTAAATCTAAAGGAGATCGTACAGAGATTGTATAGTCTATGGCCACCTTTATACACCTAAAATAAACTAGTTCGACTTTTTGGTGTAATTAATTGTCTTTCGCACACCAAACACAGAAGCCAACACACGGTTTGTAACGTGAAAAAATGAGCGACAAACGCAGCAAAACACACAGTAAAAAACGTGCAACATGGCAAATTGTCTTATGAGCTACATTGTCACGTGCAGGACAGCCCATTTGAAAAAAGTTCTGGAGCTTCTTTGGGGCGATTGTTGTGCCTAGTGAATGGCCTGCCCTATGTGTGACATGCCAAAACACTCCAAAGCGCATCCCAAAAGAAACATGCAGAAATGTGAGTTCCCACTACGCAGAGATGTGAATGGGGCCCGACAGCTGTGTGACTTCATACACCCTCTCCTATGTATGATTGTACAGTTTCCATTAGATCTACCATCAACTATGTAGTGCAAGGGCCTGCCTGATCAGATACAGAGCGAATAGATAGGTGGGTCCTCGTATTCCATAGTTCTGGTAAATCTAAAGGAAATTATACAGAGATTGTACAACCAAAAAAATAAATAAAGTGCCCCCATCGCACTCCAGAAGCTAATGCAAACGTAAGCCGCGCACACATATGTAAACAATGTTTGCACCACACGTGAGGTATTACTGAGAAAGTGAGAGCAATATTTCTAGTCCTAGATCTCCTCTATAAATCTAAACTGGTAACCTGTAAAAAATGTAAAGTGCCACATATGAAGATTTTTAAGTATCATAATTTGTCCCCATTCCACTAGCGTGTGCAATTTTAAAGCGTGACATGTTAGGTATCTATTTACTAGGAATAAAATCATATTTTATATTTAAAAAAAAAAATTAGGTTACATATTGTGTTTTTTTGCATTAAAGTTCATTGAAGTTAATAAAAACAAAAAATGCGTTTTGAAAAAACACTGCACAAATACTTTGGGATATAAAATTGCATCAAATGCAATTTTATTCTCTAGGGTCTACACAAAAAATATATATAATGTTTGGGAGTTCTAGGTAATTTTTTAGCACAAAATACAGATTTTTATCACCAAAAAAGGGATTTTTAAATACAGCTTACCTGTAAAATCCTTTTCTTGGAGTACATCACGGGACACAGAGCGGCATATTCATTACTATATGGGTTATATGGAGTACCTTCAGGTGTGGACACTGGCAATCTCAAACAGGAAGTCCCCTCCCTATATAACCCCCTCCCCTAGAGGGAGTCCCTCAGTTTTGTAGCAAGCAGTATGCCTCCCAAAATGGTCACCCAAAAGAGGGGTGGGAGCTCTGTGTCCCGTGATGTACTCCAAGAAAAGGATTTTACAGGTAAGCTGTATTTAAAAATCCCTTTTTCTTTCTCGTACATCACGGGACACAGAGCGGCATATTCATTACTATATGGGATGTCCGAAAGCAATGCTTTAATGAGGGGAGGGAGACATCTTCCAAAGAAGGATTCAATTTAGAGGTAAACTCAAATAATAATAATAATTCCAACTTAGTCAAGAAAAAAACTTTTTCTTTTTTTTTTTTTTTTTTACAACCAAGGGTGCTTCTGATCCCGAGGATCTCAAACTGCAGCCTGTAGTACTGCCTGTCCAAAGGCAGAATCTGCATTCCTTCTCACGTCTAGTTGATAAAACTTTGCAAACGTGTGGACTGATGACCACGTCGCTGCCTTGCATATCTGAGCCATAGAGATCTGATGGTGTGCTGCCCAGGAGGCGCCCATGGCCCTGGTAGAATGGGCCTTTACCGACAAAGGAGGAGGCAACCTCTTCAAACCGTAGGCTTGAATGATTAATTGTCTAATCCATCTCGAGATGGTGGATTTTGCAGCTGCCTGCCCCTTCTTGGGGCCATCTGGTAGAACGAATAACACATCTGTCTTCCGGATCTTTTCTGTAGCTTTAAGATAGGCCTTCATGGCCCGGACAATATCCAAGGTATGCAGCAACCCCTCCTTTCTAGATGTGGGTTTTGGAAAGAAGGATGGAAGTACCAAATCCTGGTTCAAGTGAAATTTGGATATAACCTTTGGTAGAAAGGAAGGATGGGGCCGGAGAACTGCCCTGTCCTTATGCAGAACGAGATATGGTTCCTTACACGATAAGGCTGCTAATTCTGACACTCTCCTGGCCGAAACTATGGCGACCAAGAAAACCAACTTTCTTGTCAGTAAGACTAAAGGAATCTCAGCCAACGGCTCAAAGGGTTGTTTCTGTAGAGTGGACAGGACAAGATTTAAGTCCCATGGACAAATTGGTGACTTGACAGGAGGATTAATACGCAAGACCCCCTGTAAGAAGGTCTTTACCAGCGAGTGGGTGGCCAGCGGCCTCTGAAACCACACTGACAGAGCTGAGATCTGTCCCTTGATTGTGCTTAGTGCCAGGCCTTTATCCACTCCTAGCTGGAGAAAACTTAACACCCTATCAATAGTATATTTGCGGGAATTCTATCTTTTGGATTCACACCAGCCTACGTAGTTCCTCCACACCCTGTAATAAATCACCCTGGAGACCGGCTTTCTAGCCCTAATCAGGGTAGGAATTACCTGCCTAGACAGACCTCTACCCCTGAGAATCAGGGATTCAGCCTCCAGGCCGTCAAATTTAGACGCTGTAATGTAGGGTGGAGGATCGGGCCTTGTGAGAGTAGGTCTGGTTGTAGAGGAAGAGTCCAAGGGTCTCCCACTGCCATCTTCAGGACTAGTGAGTACCAAGTCCTCCGGGGCCAAGCCGGAGCTACTAGAATGACTGGCTTGTGCTCCACTCTGATCCTGCGCAACAGGCGAGGGAGTAACTGTAGCGGAGGGAATGCATATAGAAGTTTGAATTGATGCCAAGGGCAAACCAAGGCATCGGTTCCGCAGGCCATAGGATCCCTCGCTCGAGACACGAACCTGTCTAGTTTCTTGTTGAACCTGGATGCCATTATATCTACGTCTGGCATTCCCCACCTCTGGCAGATTGTCTGAAAGACCTGGGGATGCAGAGACCACTCCCCTGGCAACAGACTCTGGCGACTTAAGAAGTCTGCCTGCAGGTTGTCCACTCCGGGAATGAATATCGCCGAAATGCAGGGTACATGAACCTCTGCCCACTGAAAAATCAAGCTCACCTCCCTCTGAGCGGCCTGACTCCTGGTTCCCCCTTGGTGGTTTATGTATGCCACCGCTGTGGCATTGTCTGACTGGATTCTCACCGGGGACCCCTGTAATCTGGAGGTCCATGCCAGAAGGGCTAGGCGAGCAGCTCTGATCTCCAAGATATTGATGGGGAGCTGCCTCTCTGCTTTCACCCAAGTTCCCTGGCGAGAGAACCCCTCGAAGACCGCCCCCCAGCCTGCCAGGCTGGCGTCTGTGGTAACTACCTTCCAGACAACAGGGCTGAAGGATTTTCCCTTTAGAAGATTCTGGGGGTTCAACCACCAGGCCAGGCTTTGTCGGACCCTTGATGATAGCGTCAAAGGGGACTCTAAGGCATGTGCCCTCTTGCCCCAGGCTGCTAGAATGGCTGCCTGTAGGACGCGAGTGTGGATCTGAGCGTATGGTACTGCCTCGAACGTGGCCACTAGCTTGCCTAGTACTCGCATACACAGGCGAATAGTTGGTTTTTTCTTGTTTAGAACCAACTGAACCAACCCCTTGATAGCCTTGATCTTTACCAGGGGCAGGAACACCCTTTGCTGTTCTGTGTCTAACCTCATGCCGAGGTATTCCAACTGCTTTGTAGGCTGGAACGCTGACTTTCCCCGGTTTAGGACCCAGCCGAATTCTTCGAGGTACCGAACCGTGAGGTTTACTGCCTTTTGCAGACCCGGCCGTGAGTGATCTATGATTAAAAGGTCGTCCAAGTATGCTAGGACTGTGACCCCTTGGATCCTTAAATTGGCCAGAACTGGGGCTAGGATCTTCGTGAATACCCGGGGGGCCGTGGCCAGCCCGAAGGGGAGCGCCCTGAATTGGAAGTGTCGCTGCCCCACCGCGAAGCGTAAAAATCTTTGATGCGACTGAAAGATTGGTACATGAAGGTAAGCATCCTTTATGTCTATGGAGGCCAGAAAATCGTCCTTCTGAAGCGCGGCGGCTGCTGACCGGATGGATTCCATCCGGAAGGAACGAACCCTTAGGTAACCGTTTAACCTCTTTAGGTCCAAGATTGGCCTGACATCGCCGTTGGGCTTTGGTATGACAAAGAGATTGGAATAGAAACCTAGCCCTTGCTCTTGGGCTGGCACCTCTATTATTACGTCCTGGCAGAGCAGGTGATCCAAAGCTGCCAGCAATGAGGCCTTCCTTGCTGGATCCCTTGGTAGCCTTGATTCTTGAAAATGAGGCGGAGGATACCTTAGAAACTCCAGTCTGTAGCCTGTGGTTACAGATACCCGGACCCATTTGTCGGGGATCTTGGCTTCCCAAACTTCTGAGAAGAAACGAAGCCTTCCCCCCACCCGCGAGAGTGGGGGCGCCCCTTCATAAGGCAGACTTAGGGGCTGTCTTTGTCGGCTTGCGATACCATGGCCTCTTACCCCCAGGGGCCTGTCCCTGCGATCTACTGTTAACGTTGGATCGTGCAGGCGGCCGTCGATACTGCCTGGAATTTGAGGGCCCCGAGACAGGAAAGAGCTGCCTTTTAAATGTAGGACCCCGGAATGTCTTTTTGACCGGTAAAAGGGTACTCTTGCCATTTGAAATAGTCTGAATATATTTATCCAGATCCTCTCCGAAGAGTCGTCCTCCATGGAAGGGAAACCCTGCCAGAAGCTTTTTGCATGGGGGCTCCGCCGCCCAGTTCTTCAACCATAAGAGCCTTCTCATGTGCACCAAAAATAGTGATAAACGAGAGGCCTGCTGGATGGAATCTTTTATAGCATCTACAGCAAAACACAGAGCTCTGGGAATGTCAGAAAACTCTTCTGCTTGTTGGGTAGGCATGTCCTTTAACATTTCTTTTGTCTGGTCTTTTAACGCCTGACAAACACCAATCGCAGCCACAGCTGGCTGTACCACTGCTCCTGCCGTAGCAAAGGATGCTTTTAAAAGTGTCTCTAACCTTTTATCAACCGGATCTTTAAACATATGTATGTTTTCCACCGGGCAAGTTAGTGATTTATTCACACATGAGATGGCTGCATCCACTACTGGGAGCCTCCACCTCTTGGAGAACTTTTCCTCCATGGGGTAAATGACCGCAAATCTTTTCGGTGGCAGAAAAATCCTGTCCGGCCGTACCCAATCCCGAAAGATCAATTCCTCCAAGAGAGGATGGACCGGAAACACTGCGTTGCTTAACGGAGCTTTCAAAGAGCCCAGAGAGGATACCGGAGGAACCTGAGGCTCTGGCAATGGTAAACTAAATGCCGAGCGGACCATGTCCGTCAAAGACTGTACCCACAGTCTTTCTGTCTGGGAGTCTGAAAATGGTTCCTCAGAGGCAGATCCCTCAATCCCTGAACCCTCTTGGTTCAGGTCTAGTTGATCCTCCTGTGATTCCAATTCCTCCGGAGAGAGAATCTCAGCATCTGAGGATACACCTCTTGGTGATGGGGATCTAACCCGTTTCTTACCAGGAATAGCTCTAGCGATCAATGCTGCTATTCTCTCTTCTAGCCCCCTTAGGGATACGGCTAGCATCTCCTCTGTGATAAACACAGGGCTGGGCTGATCTGGGCCAGCCTCCGCACCAGATCCCCCTAATGGCTCATCCAAGGCGCCCTTTATGTTAATAAGTTGCGGGGAAAGTATCGGCATATCATCAGAATCAGAAGGGGAACCCCTTTGTTTTTTGGTCTTTTTTGTACCCTTTGACCCCGAACCTTTGGAAGCCATAATGCAAAATCGAGGGACTCCGCCCACACAACAGACTGTAGTGGCCAGGAGTACAAAACCAGAGCTTAGGGGACAATAGATCACTAATGCCCAAAAACTGATGGGATCCCGTATGTTTTTCTCTTTTTTTTTTTTTTTTTTTTTTTAAATATATATTATATATATTTTCTTTCTTAAAACATACAGTGACCCCAAACTTAGTTTGCCAGCCTCCAACCTGCTGCAAAAAGGGGAATTTCTTGGCTTAACAAAAAAGGCATTGGAACAAAGTCCAGCATGTACTACCCATCTTCCGCCACCGGGAGTCACTGTTCTGCCGCTCTGCGTCCTCTCCTTCTGAAATCAGCCTCAGACTGAGCACTGACAATGCCTGCTGATCTATAACAGCACAAGGCGCGCCCCTGTATGACGCCGCAGGCACGCCCCCCCCCCCCCGCCCTCCTGTCTGAACGGCGCGAAAAACGTCTATAAGACGTGCGCGCGCACGCGTATGCCGGAACAGGAGGAACATGGAGGAGCCGCGCTGCTGGAGACCCAGGACTGCAGAAACAGGCGGCAGATTCAAACCCCCGGCCAGGTAGGACTCTCCAAAAGGCCCCTAGGGATCCTTACTAGTCCTAGGAAGAAAGCAGCAGGTTAGCTAGCAACACATTCTTAGACAGGGGAACCTAGTGATGGGGGAAAAAAGGTGTCATCCTGTCTCTCTCAGACATAGTGAGCAAGGTTGCCCATGCAGAGCATACTTAGGCTATCCCCCCTTTTAGGTTACCCCGGAGAGCCTGCTGTCGAACCAAGTCCCGCAGGCTCCCCCTTACCTGCTCCATGCTGCAGGATGTTTGTCCAGCAAAACGATCCAATCTTCTCCCATCTCCGTGGGTAGCGTAGTAGACCTTCAGGCCCTGGGGTCCTATGAAGGTACCCACTGTCCTGGACCTATATAGCACCCTGGCAAACAGGAACTTATGGTTTTTACAAACTCCAAGTCCTGGGCCCAGGGTCCAGCCCTCCAAAGAGGAGCATTATAGGCAAAACCCCACGGTTTGGGGCCCGGGTACTGTCCACTTTGGCACTGAGGCTCCTTGGACAGATCCGGTTAGCCCGCCCTTAATCCCAAGGATGTGGAGCAAAGCTATTCCGTGACCAACACCTAAGACACTGGCGAAAAAACTGAGGGACTCCCTCTAGGGGAGGGGGTTATATAGGGAGGGGACTTCCTGTTTGAGATTGCCAGTGTCCACACCTGAAGGTACTCCATATAACCCATATAGTAATGAATATGCCGCTCTGTGTCCCGTGATGTACGAGAAAGAAAAGGTCTGGTCTTCAAGTGGCTAGAGCAGGGGTGCCCAACCTTTTAAGGAGCAAGGGCCACTTTATCGACATGGTAACCGGTCGGGGGCCACAATGAGCGTCAGTTGCGCAGCGTGGGTTGTCAGCACATGGGGCAAGGCAAAAGTCCATAACCTGTGGACTTTTAGCACTCCCTGAGTCCCTTCCTACAATAGTACTGACCAGCCTGATTCCCATACTGACCACTACACTAACCTACCTGACCACTACACTAACCTACCTACCTGATTCCTACACTGACCTACCCTGACCACTGCATTAACCTACCTGATTCCTACACTGACCACTACACTAACCTACCTGCATCTCATACTTGCCACTACACTGACCTACCTGTCCACTGCACTGACCATTACACTGCACTGACAATTACACTGACCACTACACTGCACTGACAATTACACTGACTACTACACTACACTTACACCAGATGTTTTTTTTTTATTTATATTGACTCTGGCTGGCTGTTCCCTCTCTCCCCGGACCGTATTCTCCCCCTCACCTGCAGCTTGCAGCTTTCATCAGTTTGGGGGAGAGGGGGAGCCTGGAGGAGGTGAAGGCAGCGTGTTCACAATGCAGTGAAGGTGGAGACGGGACTTCAGGCTGGCCACAATCACTGATAGGCCAGCCGGCCGTGATCACTGATAGGCCAGCCCGCCGTGATCACGGATAGGCCAGCCCGCCGTGATCACTGATAGGTCAGCCCTCCGTGATCACTGATAGGCCAGCCCTCCGTGATCACTGATAGGCCAGCCCTCCGTGATCACTGATAGGCCAGCCCTCCGTGATCACCGATAGGCCAGGCCAGCCGCGATCGAGGATAGGCCAGCCCCGCCGCGGCCGCCGCACATGACCCGATTCTTTGCACTAATGCTCAGAGATGGCGGGTCGGGAACCCGCGATCTGGGCTTGCCGACCCGCCATCTCAGAGCAAGAGTAACAAGATGCCTCTCCACAACTCAGCAGTCCTCCATGTAGCCTCTTTTCCCTTGCAGGTGTTCGGAGCCAATGGTGCGAGATCTGATAGCACTGGCTCAACTCTGGTCACTGTATCCATCTTTTTGGGTGAAGCTAGTAGCGTCTGAAGACAAGATCAACAATCACGGGGGTATCCCCCAACTGATGTTCGACCAGGCTACAATGGAACTTCTTACTGGCAGGAACTATGGTGTGGCACTGAAGTCAGACTATCTAATTTGCGATTTAGTCCCTCCCTAGTAGTTTATAATAGTCTCTTTTGCTGCAGGATCTTCTAGACAGGACTGGAGACCCTCTTTCTCCACTTCCTCTGGGGTTTAAAAGCCAACAACCCAGGGACAGGAAGTGCATACATGATATATTTACAGACATTTACAAATTTAGACAGTAAAGCGCAGCAGATTCCCTACAACAGCTATGATGCCCAAGTTACAGGATTGCCTTGGCACCCTCACATATCAGGAAGTTCACTACCATTTTTCAGATGGAGTTCTAGACAAAAGGGACTTTTTAAAAGGTACTGCTTAAGCACAACGGGCCAGATCCACAGAGAGAGTACGCCGGCGTATCTACTGATACGCTGGTGTACTTTTAAAGTTCCCGCTTCGTATCTTTAGTTTGAATCCTCAAACCAAGATATGACGGCATCTGGGTTCGATCCGACAGGCGTACGCCTTCGGATCGTAGATGCAATACTTCGGCGTCCGCTGGGTGGAGTTCTCGTCCTTTTCCGCATTAAGTATGCAAATTAGCTTTTTCCGACGATCCACGAATGTACGCGCGGCCGTCGCATTCTCTTACGGCGTCTCTAGTCGGCTTTTTCCGGCGTATAGTTAAAGCTGCTTTTTTGTGGCCTATAGACATGCCATGTTAAGTATGGCCGCCGTTCCCGCGTCGAAATTTGATTTTTTTTTTTTATTTTGTGTAAGTCGTCCGTGAATTGGAATGTACGTAATTTACGCTAGTAAAAAAAATAATGTCGTTGCGACGTAATTTAGCGCAATGCATGGCGGAACATTTCTGAATGGAGCATGCGCAGTTCGATTGGCGCGGGGACACGCTTCATTTAAATGAATCACGCCCCCTAATCGCCGATTTGAATTCCGCCGCCAGAAATACACTACGCTGCCGTAACTTATGGCGCAAAATCTTTCAGGATTCGAAATTACGCCAGGTAAGGTACGGCGGCGTAGTGTATCTCTGATACGCTGCGCCGATCTATTTCTATGTGGATCTGGCCCAACATTTCTAAATACTACCTATAACATATCAAATCCTAAATTTTTCAGCTCCAGCTCACTTCAAGGAAGTCAGGACTGAGAAATACAAAGGCCATTAGTGAATTTCTAAAAATACTGCTTTCCTGGCTGTCTTTGGCTTCAGTTCCTAAAACATGTGCAATTTAGAGAAGTCGGAGCTTTTATTTCAAATATGTTTTATTGGTTTATAAGAATAGAGGAAAACAAACATTACTTTTCGCAAACAATATTACACAGAGTAATTTAAAAATATAGAGGTATTGGAATAGGCATTACATAGTAAGTCGTCAATATTGCTCACATGTACATACTATCCATTTTAACAATAGCAGCCAAATTTTTACATTGCTGTGACAGACTTAACGAATCTGGGATGGAGTGGTGGTGGTCTATCTCAGGTAACATTGTGTCCCCACACACGGGCAGTCGAGAGAGTTGCTGGGGGCAGAGCTAATATTGCACCAGAGACATGCTGCTCCCATGTACCCCTTTGTATTGACCTAGTAAATACTGCAACAGAGGCAGTCAGCCAGTATTGGTAGGATTGACTTACAGCTTTTATTAACATGTAGATAGCCGCTACAGGGTAAATTTAAAGGGCGACAATGACGGTCGTAGTCAAAGCTTCTACAATGATTGGCGCTTACCTCTCAGGTTCTGAGAGCTGCCCTGATGCACAATAATCACAGGGAAATGCTTGCTTTGCATGTCATTTACAGAGCACCTTGCATTTTAGTAATTGAATACAAGGAATTCTTTATATGAGTTGGAGAGGAGTGGCAATGATGCCTCAATCTCCACCTCATCCAATCAGAAAATGCTTTGCATTCATTGAGAAAAACCCAATCTTTTTGTGAATGGCACTTCTACTGAGCAAACAACCTTCTCATGGTTCAATTGGCATATAGATGAGATGTCCTTGTGCCTTTCTCCTTAATAATTTAATTGAGACTCTCAAAAGGACACTTATCAGCTTTGCAGTAACTACAAGTCAACAATACTAAAATGATAAACTCTACGCCCTTTGAGATCAGGCAAGAACAAAATGTAAAGTGCAGCCATCACTGTCCTGACCTCTGAAAACTAGATCCGATTGGTTATTTGGGGCTACTGTACTAACATGGTCTAAAAATGTTTCTAAACTATCAAAACTATTGGAAAGTGGATGCAATTCCTGTAGAGACATTTGGATCCTCCTGACCTAGTCAAGCTTGCCCCCTTTAGAGAAGTAAACCACATCCTGTCATTCTACTGATACATTTCAGGGCATCCATGGGTATTAAAAGCTTTGGCAGCTGCATAACAGGAGAAAGCACTACACAAAAGGAAAGGAGAATAGCCCAAACTCAGCAGAAATTGAGGCCCCACGTTTTTTCACAAGGGGTTTAGGTACCACACAGAAATGCTTTAAATTGTATTTTAAACAACTCAAAAGGGAGCAAATAAAATATCAGTAAGTAGGGTTTACAGACAGTTTGACCATCCTATTTTTGGGACATGCTTTATTGAGTAGTTGTGTACAAGTCTGCCTTTCTCACTTAACTGCACTGTATACAATGAGTTAGTTTGCTTGTGTTGGGTCTTTTAGATGTACAAGTTCCTGTCCTAGTATGTTGCCAGGCTTGGAAAAAAAGGGGATACACGGTTCGTTAATCTTTCTCCAGTCACATACAGGATGACTATATATTATTATAATTGTGTTATGCTTCTCCTTTCCGTTCAGTGGTGCTGTGTTTTTGCTTGTATGTGCGATTGCTTTAACAGCCCGGGTAGCCACCACTGTTCATGGCACTCATAAGGTGCCTATGTGCTTTATTTTTAGGCTGACTGTTTTTAACATCATAGCCCAGTTTCGTGGAGTTCTTTTAACCTGACATGTACTTCATGTAGCACCGCCCCAAGTTCTGATGTTGCCGCTCTATTAAATCCACCACTAGACAGGGTGCTGACATATACTCACCCAAGAAAGTGCTATGACCAAAGATGAACACCGCACAACAATTCAGAATGTACATAAGAGAGGCAGCCTCAGCCCATGCTCTTCCCAATAGCCACACCCAACCTGGATGCATTTGGCCCCACCCATCAGGGGCTTAGCCATAGAGGTGCTGGAGGGCCAAGACTAAGCCCTAGTGGGAGGAGCAAAACACATAAGGAGGCGCGGCTATCAGGAGGAGCATGGGCTGAAGTTGCTGCTCACATTACGTACACTTAAGCTTTGTACACATGATCGGATTATCCGATGGGAATTGTGCGATGACAGGCTGGTGTCCGAAAATCTGACCGTTTGTATGCTCCATTGGACAATTGTCCGATTTTCCAAAGACAAATGTGGGATAGAATGCTTTAAAATTGTCCGCCAACAATTGTGTGTTGTTAGATTTTCCGATCCTGTGTACACAAGTCCGTCGGACAAAACTCCAAAGTATAAACACACATGCTCAGAAGCAATGCTCACCAAAACACATTGACAGAAGTTGCCCAATGGGTGGCGCTAAAGAGCTGAAAAAAGAGGTAGTTTTGTTTGTTGGCCGACAATTCTTTGCCGTTTGTATGCAAGAGAAGTTCACGGCCAACGCCCTTCGGACAAAAGACCTACGCTTTGTACGCAAAAAATCTGATCGTGTGCATGAGGCTTTACAGCTGTTGTGCAGCATTTCTCCATCTTTTAACCTCCGGTTTGTGTTACAGTGGGTGGTGTTAGTCAAAAAGACAAGATAAAGGCGAACCTGTAATAGAACATTCTAAAGTTGGCTTTATCTAACTTTACATGACATAGATGGGTTGTTTTATAAACAGTTGTTGAAGAGCTTAGTAAATGAGATGAAGCTTCACTTTGCAAAAAATACCTAAACACATGCAAGAAAAAACAAACAGCATTCCTGCTTACACATGTTTGGATGATGGAAGTCAGGAGAGCTTCCCCTCGTTTACAAAGCTTTGGAGCAAATTCCCTTGCAGAGTCCAACTGTTTTTGCAAAGTGCACACTCTACAGTGGAACCTTAGATTACGAGCATAACCCATTCCAGGAGAATGCTTGTAATCCAAAGCACTCACATATTAAAGCGAGTTTCCCCATAAAAGTCAATGGAAACGAAGATAATTTGTTCCACGTTGACTTCTATGGCATGCAATACCGCATGTGGCCAGAGGTGGGGGGCACCGGAGAGACTCGGAAATACTCAGACTGTGCGGCTGCATCCGGAAACCTTCAGAAAGGCTCGGAAACACTTAGGGATAAAGTATTTACAAGTAATTCTGAATGGCTTCGAATGTCACCGGCACCTCTGGCCAAAAACGGTGCTTGAAGAGGCTTGAATCCTGCTTGTTTTGCAAGACAACACTCGAAAAACAAGTCAGGATTAAAAAATAAAAATTGCGAAATGCTCGTAACTGCATTACTCGCAATCCGAGGTTCCACTGTATTTGGTTTTAGTGAATCAACTCCATAATTTACTTCCATGTCACAAAACAGGTTATCATTAAAAATCAGTCCTGTGCATTGTTTCATAGCATAGCTCAAGTGACTATCTTATGGATTGGATGTACACACTTTCTGAAACTTATTTAACCACTTCAGGCCCGCGCTACCGTCGGATGACGGCAACAGCGCGGGCCTGAATAGCCAAAATGCCGTCATTTGACGGCATGTCATTCTGGCGTTCCCAGCGCGCGCTGTAGTGCGCGCTGCGGGGAAGCCCTGTGTTGTCCGTGTCCCTTGGACACGGCCAATCACAGATCGCGGCAAACGGCCAATCAGAGCGGCCGTTTGCGATGCGATCTGTGGGCGAATGAGAGATGATCTCTCATAGATCATCTCTCATTGCCGGCTCACACAGAGACAATGTCCTGTCTCTGGAGGGGAGGAGCCCGATCTGTGTTCCTTCCTACATAGGGACACAGATCGGTCACCCCCCCAGTCACCCCCCCTCCCCCCACAGTTAGAACACACCTAGCATACACATTTAACCCCTTCCTCACCCCCTAGTGTTAACCCCTTCAATGCCAGTCACATTTATACTGTAATTAGTGCATATTTATAGCACTGATCGCAGTATAAATGTGAATGGCGCCAAAAATGTGTCAAAAGTGTCCGATGTGTCCGCCATAACGTCGCAGTACCAATAAAAATCGCAGATCGCCGCCATTTCTAGTAGAAAAAAATAAAAAATAATAATTCTCTCCCCTATTTTGTAAGCGCTATAACTTTTGCGCAAACCAGTCGCTTATTGTGATTTTTTTTTTTTTTTACCAAAAATATGTAGAAGAATACGTATCGCCCTAAGCTGAGAAAAAAAATGTGTTTTTTTTTTAATTGGGATATTTATTATAGCAACAAGTAAAAAATATTGTATTTTTCTTCAAAATTGTCGCTCTTTTTTGTTTATAGCGCAAAAAATAAAAATCGCACAGGCGATCAAATACCACCAAAAGAAAGCTCTACTTGTGGGGAAAAAAGGACGTAAATTTTGTTTGGGAGCCACATCGCACGACCGTGCAATTGTCAGTTAAAGCGACGTAGTCCCGGAAGCTGAAATTTTACCTGGGCAGGAGGGGGTGTAAGTGCCCAGTATGCAAGTGGTTAAACCTGTAGTTTGCTTAACATTAACTACTTGCCGACCGTGCACCGTCGTTTTACGGCGGCAGGTTGGCTCTCCTGTGCGAGAGCCCGTAGCTCAACGTCAGCTCTTTCAGTGCCCACTAGGGGGTGCGCTCCTCGCTCACCCCCGAGTCCCGTGCGCATGCCCGGCGGGCGCGATCCGCACCGGGCACTCGCGATTGCTCAGTACAGAGCGAGGATCGGGAGCTGTGTGTGTAAACACACAGCTCCCAGTCCCGTCAGGGAAGAAATGCTGATCTTCTGTTCATACAACGTATGAACAGAAGATCAGTTATTTCCCCTGAGTCCACCCCCCCATACAGTTAGAACACACCCAGGAACATACTTAACCCCTTTCCCGCCCCTAGTGTTAACCCCTTCACTGCCAGTGGCATTTTTATAGTAATCCAATGCATTTTTATAGCACTGATCGCTACAAAAATGCCAATGGTCCCAAAAATATGTCAAAAGTGTCCGCCATAATGTCACAGTACTGAAAAAAATCGCTGATCGCCGCCATTACTAGTAAAAAAAAAATATTAATAAAAATGCCATAAAACTACCTCCCATTTTGTAATTGCTATAACTTTTGCGCAAACCAATCAATAAACACTTATTGCGTTTTTTTTACGAAAAATTTGTTGAAGAATACGTATTGGCCTAAACTGAGGAAAACATTTTTTCTTTATATATATTTTTTGGGGATATTTACTATAGCAAAAAGTAAAAAATATAGCATTTTTTTTCCAAATAGTCGCTCTATTTTTGTTTATAGCGCAAAAAATAAAAACCGCAGAGGTGATCAAATACCACCAAAAGAAAGCTCTATTTGTGGAGATTTTGTTTGGAAGCCACGTCGCATGACCGCGCAATTGTCAGTTAAAGCGACGCAGTGCCGAATCACAAAAAGTGCTCTGGTCATTGGGCAGCAATATGGCCCGGGGGTTAAGTGGTTAAATTTGGGTGTACAGCCAACATATGCAAAATGTATTGCTCATTTTGTCTGGGAGGAATAGAATAAAGGAATGCCTAATCACCATAACTCATGGTCCCACAGAAGATGGCACTGTGGACTTTTCCTTTCTCCCACTCAGCATTATCAAAAGACAAGTGAATGTTGACCGCACTCCAAGGTATCGAGGATAAAAAATAAGATTTTTTTGTACTCACCTTAAAATCCTTTTCTCTGAGTCAATGGACGGACACAGCTCCTTAAATCTTGACAAGTGGGTTATGTTCCCTGTTTACAGGAGAGGACTAGGCAGAAACATTAAATACATGTTACATTAACAGAGTTGAACAGCCCCACCCAGGGGGCGGTCCCTCCAGACATAACCCTCCTCACTGCAGCATGCAACCTCAGTTCATAACAAGCAGTACAAACCTAAAAAGGAGGGGTGGGAGCTGTGTCTGTCCATGGACTCAGAGAAAAGGATTTTACGGTGAGTACAAAAAATCCTATTTTTTCTTATCGTCCATGGATGGACACAGCTCCTTAAATCTTGACAAGTGGGACGTCCCCAAGCAGTTTAAAAAACCGAGGGGTGGGAAATACATCAGTAAAACCATTTTTTTTTTGACAGTAAGGAATTTTTCTTTTTATTGAATATTAACAATGACAGAAAGCAATGACAATCGAAAATCAAAGTGTATACATTCAATCACATATTGCATTTACAGATCGAGTAGGAAAATCAAGGTAAGTAAGGTAATAAGGGCCACAAAATAACAGAGAGGTGAGCAGAGCCTAAACGGACAAATCAACAGGACCAAGCAGGGGAGATCAGGTCAACAGGTCATCCCAGTCATTGCTCCATAATCCTGCGCACCCCCATCCCCAATGGGGGGAGTGGGGGTGTGGTCAGGAGGATAACCATCCACAAGGAGGGGGAGGACCAAGGGAAGAGGGGGATACACCCACCCAAAAAGGGGGGGGAGAAGGGGACCCATCACTAGAGGGGGGAGGGGGGGCACCTAGCCAGAGGCATCGACCCAGTTGGACCAGATCTTGTCGAACTTCGTTGGACAGTTTCTGCTTTCGTATGTAATCTTGTACAGCGGCAGAACCCTCCCAATCGTGGTCCGCCACAAAGATCCCGTGGGGAGCTCCGGGCCCCTCCAACGAAGAAGGATCTCCCTCCTTGCGTAAAACAAAGCAAATGTAATGCAAAGTTTGACATATCTATCTCCCTCAATCTCGCCCAGATAACTAAGCAGGTATATGCCAGGATCCATAGCCAGGTCCACCCCACAGAGATCGGACAGGGTGTCAGCCACCTCCCTCCAAAATCTGCGCAATTTAGGACAGGACCATGCCATGTGGAACAATGTCCCGGTGTCAATTAGACAGCGGGTACAGAGCGGGCTCCTAGAGGGAATTATTCCAGCCAACCTCTGCAGTGTGTAGTATGCTCTATGAGTAAAACCATTTTTAATTTCACCCCAAAACAAGCAGAGCTCCTCAATGGAGGAAGTGCAACTTTAAACAGCCGTCTGCAAAAAACAAGCGGCCAAAAGAAGCATCAGAAGATGCACTCACTGTAACCATGTAAATTCTGAAAAAAAAAAAAATGTGAACAGATGACCAAATCGCTGCCTCGCATATCTGTGATCACAACACATGATGTCAGAAAAAACCCCCCAGGAAACACCAATTGCCCTGGTCGAAAGTGCCATGACCGGAAAGGGAGCCCGCCCCTTAAGAGCATAGGCCTGTGCAACAGCCTACCTGATCCACCGAAAAAAGGTGGTCGACGAGACCGCCAGGCTCTTTTGTGGACCAGACACCGACACAAAAGAGAGTCAGAACTCCGAAATGGAGCCGTAGCAGGCTGGTACACCCGCGAAGCACGTACCACGCCTAAAGTATGAAAGACAACCTCTCTAGGATGCGCTGGCCGAGGACAGAAAGATGGAAGAACAATGTCCTTATTCCTGCAAAAGGCCGAAACCACCTTCCGGAGGAAGGGAAGGTCACGGGTGCACCACTACCTAATCCTTATGGAGGATCAAGCATGGCGGCTTGTAAGACAAGACCGCCAACCCAACAACCCCTCTAACAGAGGTAAAGGTTCTAGAAGAAAGGAAGGTTCTAGAACACAGGTGTCAAACACAAGGCCCGCGGCCGAATCTGGCCCTCAAAGGCCATTTAATGTGGCCCTCACACCTCTCCTGCAGCTGCAGAACTCCAGCCCTCCTCTGGTCCTACTCCAGACCCTTACTTTCTGCTTTCAAGCAATGCATCCAGCTTCTTCCCAGAAGCAGCATAAGGAAAGGGGGTGCCCTGTGATGTAAGGGAGAGTGGGGGACTCAACTTCTGATGGTGGGATGGCTCTTGACATCTAATGTAAGAGGGAGGGGATGCGCTGGACATCTAATCTTAGAGATACAACCGGCCCTTGAGGGCAATCATAATGTTGATGAGGCCCGCAATGAAATTGAGTTTGACACCCCTGTTCTAGAAGAATCGAGAGCACCATAGTCAAAACTCATGGGGGGAGAGATGGGCCAAGATGGGGAGGTATATGACAAACTCCCTGCACAAACAAGGGACCCACCAGGGAACGGGCCACAAAAAAAGGCCACTGAAAGAACACGGCCAAGGCTGAAATCTGCCCCAACGGTGCTTTAAGCAACTTTTAGATCCACTCCAAGCTGTAAAAACAGCAGGACCCTAGACACCGAGTACGTCCGTGGACGTCACTTCATCTCTTCGCACCAAGAGATGCAAGTCTGCCAGGCGTGACGGTAGATCCTCCGGAAGAAGACTACCATGCCCTTAGCATTGTGGAGATGATCGAGCCTGACAGACCCTGGTCTTCTTAAAGTCCGACTTCCAATAACCATGTTGAGCAAGTCAGTGACTGTACAACAGGATGAAACATGTGACCTCAAGACAGAGGTACCTCCTGCCCTGGCAACCGCCAGGGTAGACGAGCCAAGGACGCAGAGACCAAGCTGGAGCAATAAGAGGCATCGAGATCTCCTAAACCTCCACTCAGTGGAGCAGCCGAGGAAGCACTACCATGGCGGGATGGCAAAAAATTGCCGATACAGACCCCACAGGGCTACCAGCATGACTGTCGCGTCTGTACCAGATCACTAGACCTGGCCACCAGCTTTGACACCCTTGCGGTGGAGGCGAGCGGCCAGGTGATCCATGCCCTGTGAGGCTCACCTGCAAGGGAGCCAAGCACAAGGACCAGACACCCTGGTCCAGCATCTGGCGATTCCAGTAGCCCACCTGCTGGTATACCTGAAGGTAGATCGAAGTCACTGCCGTGGCATTGTCCGGCTGAAAGCAGAACGGACGACCTTGCAACCTCCTCGACCACGAGGAGAAACATAGTCTGATCGCCTAAAATAGGACAAAGACCGGTAGACAGGGTCCACAGCACCTGGTGGACCCAGGCGGTCACCCACCCAGGCACTATCCAGGTCCAACCCTGGGTAACTACCGAGACGAGCACATACAGGGAGGTGTGGTCGCAGATCCACGCAAGTCCAGCGACTCAGACCTGACGGGACCCCCAGGCAAACAACCTAGAGGCTGGCATCCGTCGTAAATACCGACCACTTGGAGGAAGAAAAAACTTCCCAGAGTTCTCCATCACCAACTCAGAAAGACTGACTAGGCGGCACTGATGATTTCAGAGACAAGCGATTTTTAACATCTGGACAGTATTTCCCCTCGGAAAACCCGAGTGTGGAACTGGGCACATAGTACCACAGGACCCGGACCAGCAGGTGCCCAGAGAGAAGACAGATTGTGTGATGCCAATACCTTCACCACAGATTGAAGAGTCTGCAATTTCTCCAGGGAAAGAAGGACCTTAGCCACTGGGGAGTCCGATTAACCCTAGATACTCCAACGCTGAGTCGGAACCTAACCTGAACCTGAACCCTGGGTCGCACACATGGAAGGCGGGCTTGCTGTCACTGAGCTACACCTGGGGAGACTGCCCAGCACCACTGCCCGTGTCCCGAGTGTGAGGAGAAAATCATGAGGAAGCTGTAAGGTGCTGTGTGAGGAGAACGGCTCTGCGCGCCGTAGGAATCAATGCTAGAGGCCAAGGACTTAGGCAAGATGGTCGCCGAGCGCAGTATATGGTGCCTAGCGCGGCCACAGGAAAATGACCGACCGCCAAAATAAGCTATATCATGGCGTGCTACAACAAAATGGCCACCAATGGGATTTTCAATAGAAACCGAAAATCCACAAAAGAAAATGGCGCCAGCAAAACACAGCATTTCAAAAGGGGAACACATAGAACATACCCCAAAATGTCCAGAAAAGCGCCCCCCCAGAAGTTAAATACACATAGGCCAGGCGCACAGTCCCCTCACCCAGGTGCCACCCCCCCCCCACCCCGACATCAATTGTAAAACAACATAGGGAAAAAAAAGGGATTTTTAATAAACAGCTTACCTGTAAAATCCTTTTCTTGAAGTACATCACGGGACACAGAGCGCATAGCCATTACACTTGGGTTATATGGGTGCTTCAGTTTTGTAGCAAGCAATTCCTCCAAGGTTACACAATGTTCCCCAAAAGAGGGGTGGGAGCTCTGTGTCCCGTGATGTACTTCAAGAAAAGGATTTTACAGGTAAGCTGTTTATTAAAAATCCCTTTTTCTTTATCGTACATCACGGGACACAGAGCGCATAGCCATTACACTTGGGATGTCCTAAAGCAATGCTCTATGAAGGGAGGGAGACCGTAAGGCCAAGAATAGCCAAACAAAAAATTATCAGGAAGTAAAGTAACTCCACCAACAGAGAAAAGGGGGCGTGACCCGGACCAGAGGATTCTATACTGCTGCCCGTAGGACCGCCTGCCCAAATGCTGCGTCCGTACCCTTTGCAACGTCCAGCTTATAGAATTTAGTAAACGTATGTACGGAAGACCAGGTTGCCGCCTTGCATACCTGTGCCATAGAGATCTGATGGTGTGCCGCCCAGGAGGCACTCATGGTCCTCGTAGAATGGGCTTTAACTGATAAGGGAGGTGGCACGCGCTTCAGACCATAGGCCTGAAAAATCAGCTGCTTAATCCACCTAGCCAAGGAAGACTTGGCAGCCGGCTGACCCTTTTTGGGGCCATCCGGAAGAACAAAAAGCACATCTGTTTTCCGAATCTTCTCTTAAGCCTTGAGATAGACCCTCATGGCTCGAACCACGTCCAAAGTATGAAGCAGTCTTTCCCCTCTGGACTGGGGAGTAGGAAAGAAGGATGGTAGGACTAGGTCCTGATTCAAGTGAAAACTGGATATGACCTTAGGAAGGAAAGATGGTTGAGGTCGCAGAACCACTCTGTCCTTATGCAGAATAAGGTATGGCTCCCTGCATGACAAGGCTGCCAGCTCGGAAACCCTTCTGGCCGAAGCCATAGCCACCAAGAAAACCAACTTTCGGGTTAGTAGCACAAGAGGGATTTCTGTCAGAGGTTCAAACGGCTGTCTTTGTAAAGCTGACAAGACCAAATTTAAATTCCAGGGGCAGAGGGGAGCTCTAATAGGGGGATTCACATGCAAGACCCCCTGCAAGAAGGTTTTCATAAGCGAATGGGTGGCCAAGGGTCTTTGAAACCATATCGCTAAAGCCGACACCTGCCCCTTTAGAGTACTAAGAGCCAACCCTTTGTCAACGCCAACCTGGAGGAATCGCAAGATCCTGTCAATAAAAAACTTTTGAGGATGCCATTTTTGAGACTCGCACCACTCCACATAAGTTCTCCAGACTCTGTAATAAATATTTCTGGAGACCGGTTTCCTAGCCTGAATCAACGTAGATATGACCTGAGCTGAGAGGCCTCTGCCCTTAAGAATTAGGGATTCAGCCGCCAAGCCGTCAAATTTAGCTGCTGTGAAACAGGGTGGCAGATTGGGCCCTGAGACAGCAGATCTGGGCGCAGGGGGAGCGGCCACGGTGCCTCGACTGACATCTTCACGATGAGTGCGTACCAAGCCCTCCTGGGCCAGGCTGGGGCCACCAGGATCACAGGCCTGCGCTCCACCCTGATCCTCCGTAGAAGGCGGGGAATCATCTGCAGTGGAGGGAACGCATACAGGAAAGAAAACTGGTGCCAAGGGCAAACCAACGCATCTGTCCCGTAGGCCGAGGGATCCCTGGCTCGGGATATGAATTTGTCCAACTTTTTGTTGGATCTCGTTGCCATAATGTCCACATCTGGGACTCCGAATCTTTGGCAAATCTCTTGGAATACCTGGGGGTGAAGAAACCACTCCCCCGGGAGCAACTGTTGACAACTCAAAAAATCTGCTTGAGAATTGTCTATCCCTGGGATGAACACCGCCGAGATGCAGGGTACATGGGCTTCGGCCCATGAGAAAATCAGGTTTACTTCTCTTTGGGCTGCTAGGCTCCTCGTGCCCCCCTGGTGGTTTATGTATGCCACCGCAGTGGCGTTGTCGGACTGTATCCTCACTGGCAGACCCTGAAGGGGGAGAGTCCAGGCGATCAGGGCCAGCCGAGCAGCCCTGATCTCCAGGATATTGATGGGAAGCAGTTTTTCTGCCTCCGACCACTGCCCTTGCTGGGTCTGTCCTTCTAGAACTGCCCCCCAACCTGACAGGCTGGCATCCGTGGTTACTATCTTCCACGTGATGGGGCAGAAGGATTTCCCCTTTGACAAATTTTAAGGGGCCAGCCACCAAAACAGGCTGCGCCGGACTTTCGGGGAGAGCACTAACGGACGATCTAACGCCTGAATGGACTTGTTCCAAGCAGAGAGAATGGCTGCCTGAAGATATCTGGTATGGATCTGGGCGTAGGGTACTGCCTCGAAGGCGGCCACCATCTTCCCCAGCAGTCGCATACATAGGCGAATAGTCGGCCTCTTCTTGCCTAGGATCACTTGAACTGCTTGAGTTATTGATCTGACCTTTGCTTGAGGTAAAAATATTCTCTGGCAGTCTGTATCTAGCCGAAGGCCTAGATATTCCAACTGCTTTGTGGGTTTCAATATCGATTTTTCTTGGTTCACAATCCACCCGAATTCCTCTAGATGCTGAACTGTGCGAACTACTGCCTGATTGAGGCTGGAAGCTGAGCTGTCGATAACCAGAAGATCGTCCAGGTATGCCAGGGCCAAAATGCCTTCTGTCCTTAGGACGGCTAGCACCGGGGCTAACACCTTTGTGAATACCCGCGGAGCTGTTGCCAACCCGAAAGGGAGGGCTACGAACTGGTAGTGATCTATCATAAAACGAAGAAACTTGTGATGTGCCGGGTAGATCGGCACGTGCAGATACGCATCCTTTATGTCTATAGATGCTAGAAAGTCGTCTTGATGTAGGCTGGCTGCCACCGAACGTATGGACTCCATACGAAAGGTCTGAATCTTTAGAAAGCGATTTAGGCGTTTGAGGTCTAAGATAGGCCTGACGTCGCCATTGGGCTTTGGTATTATGAAAAGGTTGGAGTAGAATCCCAGACCCCATTCCTGGGTTGGTACTTCTACAATTACTCCTTTGAGCAAGAGACGATCCAAAGCTTTTACAAGAGAGGCCCTCTTTAATGGGTCGCTTGGAAGACTTGACCCCTGAAAATGAGGAGGGGGGACTTCCCGAAACTCTAGCTTGTAGCCCGTGGCTACCATGGATAGTACCCAAGAGTCGGGAATTCTGGCCTTCCATACTTCGGAGAAAAACCGAAGCCTTCCCCCCACCCAAGAGAGTGGGGGCGCCCTTTCATGAATCTGACTTGGTGACTGGTTTAACCGGCTTGCGAGAACATGGCCTCTTGCCTGCCGAGGCTTGTCCTTGTGGGCGGCTATTAAATGCTGAACGCCCGGGAGGCCGTCGATACTGACGGGAAGTTGAAGGGGCCGAGCCTGCGAAGGCCTGTCGCTTAAACGCGGGCCCACGCGATCTTTTCTTGACAGGCAAGAAAGAACTTTTACCACTTGATATGGTCTGGATATATTTATCTAGGTCTTCACCGAATAGTCTCCCACCATGAAAGGGAAATCCTGCTAAAAGCCTTTTGCAGGGTGCCTCTGCTGACCAGTTTTTCAGCCACAAAAGGCGACGCATATGAACCAACAGCAGAGATAAACGGGACGCCTGTTGAACGGAGTCCTTAATAGCATCTACTGCAAAGCAGAGAGCCCTTGGGAGGTCAGCCAATTCACGAGCTTGCTGAGCCGGTATGTCCCTTAATATCTGTTTAGTCTGATCCTTTAAAGCCTGACAAACGCCAATGGCTGCCACCGCTGGCTGAACCACGGCACCTACTGTGGTAAAAAAAGCCTTCAGTAGGGTCTCCAATTTTTTGTCGACTGGATCTTTAAACATCTGGACATTTTCAACCGGACAGGTCAGGGATTTATTTACGCAGGAAATGGCTGCGTCCACGGTAGGGAGTGCCCATTTCTTTGCAAATTCTTCTTCCATAGGATAGAGAATGGTGAACCTTTTAGGAGGGATAAAAATCCTATCAGGTCGAGCCCAATCCTGAAAAATCACGCTCTCCAAAAGGGGGTGAACCGGAAAAGACGCACCACTCAACGGTGCCTTCAAGGAACCTAAAGAGGATACCGCGGGGGATAATTGTTCTGACACTGGAAGTTTAAAAGCAGTGCGAACCATATCCGTCAGAGACTGGATCCACAGACTCTCTGCTTGAGAAGCCGAAAAAATTTCATCTATAGTGGAACCTTCAATGTCTGAACCGTCGGGACTCAGGTCCGCTTGATCCCCCTGTGGGTCCAATTCCTCTGAAGAGAGGACCTCTGCATCTGAACACACCGCTCTAGGGGATGGGGATCTAGCCCGTTTGCCACCCGGCAAAGAGCGGGCAATTAAAGCAGTTAACCTTTTCTCTAGCCCACCCAGGGTGGTCGCTAGCATTTCTTCCGTAACATAAACGGGAATGGGTTGATTGGGGGCCGCCTCTGCCCCTAGCACCCTCAATGGCTCCTGCAACATGCTGTTCCGGTGGTCTATCTGGTGAGGGTGGGACCGCTAGAGCCTGGCCCAAATCCTCTGACCCCGATGGAGACCCCTTTTGTTTTTTGGTACCTTTTGCAGCCTTAGCTGGCCCTGATCCCTTGGGCGCCATTGCACAACCTTCAGACACCCCTAAAGCCAACACCCAACTGTTGTAGCTAGAAGTGAACCATTAATAAGAACAGGCTATGGTAAAATTTTTCTAAATTTTCATACGCCTGAGAAGGCGGCAATACCGAGGAAAGTCCTGTGAGTATTGCCACACCAATGCCCGTTAGCTGGAGCCCAAGGTTGCACCGACTCAGATACTGCCAGATCTAAGGCTGAGTCCCTTTAAGAAAAAAACTTTTTTTTTTTTTTCTGGTCAGTGTGTCCAGACCTGAAGATCCACAAACCATCACTGGGTGTCACGGTTAGCCAGAAATAGCTCAGCTGCGCGCTCTGTGTCCTCAGCCTCCTCTGCTCTCAGGAGGGAATGACCAGCCAGGAAATGCTTTGCTGCTTTAATTGAGACCTGACGCTGCTGGCCCGCCCCCCCCACGCACGCTGACGCTGTAAAAGGCGGTGCGCACGCGCGCTCCCCCGCCCCCCCATGCTGAAACCAACATGGAGTAAGCAGAGAGCAGAGGAGAAGCCTGGACCAGCGCTAGCAACCCAACAGACACCAGGCAAGACACTAATCGTTATTGTAGTGCACACATAGAGGAAGCTGTCCCCATAGGCTTCCTAGGAAACAGGAGTTTTGTCAGCATTTCCTCCCTCTAACACGTGGGGCTGCAGTATCATGCTAACAGGCAAGTCTGGGGGGAGTAGCGAAATACATATCTTTAAAATCATACATATACCTACATGTTATCTGGGTAAACATTAGCACATCCCATCCTGCCTCAAAAGACATAGTGGAGATAGTGGCTGATGCATAAGCATACCATTAGCCGACCCAGAACCCCCAGGGGGATACCTACTGTCGAACCAAGTCCCGCAGGTTCCCTCTTACCTGCTCCACACCGCAGGGTATTGCAAAATGCAAGAGGCCCAGCCTTCCCCCATCTCCGTGGGTATTGTCTTGGACCTTCAGGGACCGGGGTCCTGTGTTAAGGAACCCACACCCCTGGACCTATATAGCATCCTGGCATCAGTAGCGTTTAGTTCTTGGGAGAGACTAAGGCACTGGAGCCCAGAATCCAGCCCTCCTAGGAGAGGCATTATAGGCAAAACCCCACTCCAGCAGGGCCCGGGTACCGTACACCTTGGCTTTGAAGCACTTCGGACGGATCCGGCTAGCTATCCTGGGTCCCGAGACCTCCGAAGGACAGCTAGACGTGACCAACACCTAAGACACTGGCGAAAAAACTGAAGCACTCCCAGTGGGAGGGGGTTATATAGGGAGGAAACTTCCTGTGAAATTGATTACACCAGTGTCCACACCTGAAGGTACCCATATAACCCAAGTGTAATGGCTATGCGCTCTGTGTCCCGTGATGTACGATAAAGAAAAGGGAGCAGGGAAGGGAGAATACCCAAACCCCAGGAATGCTCAGCCGTACCACCCCCCTAAGAGAGAGAGACTGTACTTACCCGTCCACGCAACGACTCACTGACGCATTCCAGACAGGCATACAATCGCAATGGAGGTAGCCTACTGGTATATTTGTGAGTGAGTGAAAAACTTATATAGCGCGGCACATGCAAACTAAATCGCCTCTGGGCGCTCGTTGTTCCTTTCTCCTTTGTCATCAAAAGAGGAGTTTTGATCTTTTTTCTAAAGGCCAAGTGGTTCTCCTCCAACCGAATGGTGGTTGGTAAAGCGTTCCATAATCTGGGGCCTTGGACCGCAAATCTTCTTTCTCCTTTGGACTTGTATCTGGCTTTGGGTATCTGGAGCAGATTTTGGTTGGTGGATCGCAGAACGCGATTGGAGTTGTGAGCTTTTAGTTTTTCGCATAGATATGGGGGGGCCTTCCCATGAAGGCACTTATGCGTTAGACAAAGTGCTTTAAAAGCAATTCTGTCTTTTATTGGTAACCAATGAAGGGTTCTCAGTGAAGATGAGATTGATTCCCAGGGTTTTATCCCAGTCACAAGTCTAGCAGCCGTATTTTGAACGACTTGCAGACAAGCGATTTGGTACTTTGGGAGTCCAAGATAGAGGGCATTTGCATAGTCAAATCGGAAGTTGACAATTGTTCCCACCACGACTGCTATGTCTTCTTTTGGAATAAATGGAATAAGTCTGTGTAGTAGGCGCAGCAGATGGTGAGATCCACTGACTATTGACCCTATTTGTGCATCCATTGTCATGTAGGTGTCGAAGATGACTCTGAGACTTTTGACTTTGGTGCTAGGGGCGATGATTTGGCCCATAATGGGCGGGGGTGTCCAAGTTGTTGCAAGTTGATTCTTTCGACTGGCATGAAACAGGAGAAGTTCTGTTTTCGAGCTGTTGTTTTTAAGATAACTGTTCGTCATCAAGTTTTCTATCAAAGAGAGGCATTTCTCTAGACAGAGATGATGATCCTTTTTGTTGCAGATGCGAAAGTACAGTTGCGTGTCATCTGCATATGAGTGGTAGAGTAATTTTTTGCTACTGATGATTTCAAAGAGAGGGCGAAGATAGATCTTGAAGAGCACCGGGGACAGAAGGGATCCTTGAGGGACTCCGCATGACAGAAGTGAAAGGTCCCAATTTCACTACTTGTGATCGGGTTTCCAAAAGAGAGGAGAACCAGGATAGATCACCTTCCGCGACTTTGGCTACTTCAGCTAGCCGAGTCAGTAATAGTTTGTGGTCTACCGCGTCAAAAGTTGCGCTTAGGTCCAACAGTACTAGAAGACAAGATTCTCCTTCGTCTGCGGCCTCGAGAGCGTCATCCCATATTTTGACTAATGCGGTTTCTGTCCCGTGAAGGACAGAAAAGGATCGAGCAAGTTGTGGGTGTCTAGATGCTGTTGCAGCTGTTGTACCACTACTTTCTCCATTACCTTGGAGAGGACATTTAGGCCTGTTATGGGACGACAGTGTTTTGGGTCTTTGGGGTCCAGGGTGTTTTTTTTTTTTTAAATCGGTTTGATTATGCCTTGTTTTAGGCGGGAGGCCACTATACCTTCCTTGAATGACTGGTTTATAAGCTGCGTGATAGGCGGTGCCAGAATGTCGGCACATTTCTTCAGCAGTTTGGTGGGGATATTATTCGGTGCTGTGCTATTACGCAAGGAATCGATTATGTTTTTTGTGGCCTTGATGGAAATGGGTTTTAAAGTGAACTTTGTTGATTGCAGCGAGTTAATGTGGGTATTGATTGAGGGGGGGGGGGGTTAATGGGAGTTCTGTTTTGCTGAATGCTTTAACGGATTCTTTCAATTTTGTTAATGAAATAATCTGATAATTCATTGCAGAATTCCCGTGTGTCCGAGTTGGGGTATTCAAGACAAACAGGATTCATGGTCTGGGTGACTAAATTAAAGAGTTTGCGGGGGCGGTTGAGGGCATTAGTGATGATATAGGAGAAATGTTTATTTTTGGCTCTAAAGATTTCTTTGTGGTATTCTTTTGTTATTCCCTTGTAGATGGTGTGGTTTTCCTCTGAAGAACTTTCTTTTCCAGGCTGCTTCCGCTCTTCTGCGTTCTTGCTTTAACAACGATAGCCGGTTGTTAAACCAGCTGGCGTTGTTCTTCCGGATGCAGGTTTTGCGTTTGGGCGCTACAAAGTTGGCTGACTGCAGTAGAGCTGTGTTTATGGCATCCAGGGTTTCTGTGGCTGTTTGATGTAGTTGGGCTGTTTTTATTTTGTTACCTAAAGTAGCTTTGAAGAATTAGATCAAGCGTGTGGCCGGAGGTATGTGTGGGCCCACATACCGTACTAGTTGCTGCAGACCTAATCCATGGGTCTTCAAACTACGGTCCTCCAGTTGTTCAGGAACTACAATTCCCATCATGCCTAGTCATGTCTGTGAATGTCAGTATGTTACAATGCCTCATGGGATGTGTAGTTCTACAACAGCTGGAGGGCCGTAGTTTGAGGATCCCTGACCTAATCCTTCCAAGTGGTCAATGCAGGCGTCGGCAACGGGATCCTGTGAGGAGTTGGCCCAGAGGTTGAAATCCCCGAGCAGCAAAAGGTGTTTGCTGTTTAGGGTTTAAGTGGAAATGAATTCTGTCAAAAGTGAGAGAAGCTGCGATTTTGGACCCGGTGGTCTGTAGCAGAGTAGAATATAAGTGGTCTCCTGGGGATTTGTTTGCAGTTGTAGAGTGAGGGTTTCCATGAATGAAAGAGGGTTTTGAAGGACTGGTTTAGTGATCATGAGGTGAGTCTTGTGGATCACTGCCAGGCCTCCTCCTCTTTGCCCCACTCTGTTTTCTGTTATAATGCGATCGTTTTCAGGGACCAGTTCTCCTAGAATGGTGTTACAGTCGGCTGTAAGCCAGCTTTATGTGATAAAGAGGCAGTCTAAATCGTTTTGTAGAATGAAATCATGGATTTCTTTTTTTTTTTCAAATAACCGTTTTTATTAGGCACAGGGTGACCCCCGTGCCGCAGAGAAAATTGTACAAAACTTCAGCAGAGCAGTAGAAAATACAGTACATAGCACATTTCAGCACATTACAAGGCAGAAATCAGGGGAAGCTCAACTGCTCCTCACGTAAGCAACCAAACCACATACACATTCTGCCATATGTTATATCATAGCACTCGTATAAGAAACGCCTGCATAACAGGGACAAAAAACACAGCAACAATAAAAAGGAAAGGGTCAGGGGAGAAATGAAGGGGAAAAAAAAGAAAAGAGAGAAGAGAAGAAAAAGAAAGAAAAAGTAAAAGGAAAGGGGGGACTGCAGACGCAGGGGGAGAAGGGGAGCTCGACCCATGGCTCAGGGCGGATCCTCATGACAATGCCACTCCTCCCAGATTACGTCATGCATTTCCAATCTATCCTGCAACCTGGTTGTCATTTTTTCCATGAGCTCAACATCTTTGATCCTGGCGTACAGGTCAGTTGGAGAGGGGGGGGGACAGGCGCTTCCAATGGAGGGAACCTCGCGGCCGTCAGAACATGCCTAAGCAGTTTTTTGGAGGTTTTGGGGATTTGCAGGGGCGATACCCCCAGTAAAAATAGTTTCGGGAACCAGGGAACTGGCACCCCCAGGAGACGAGATAACAGTCTTTGGGTTTCCGTCCAAAATGGTACTATCTTGGAGCAGGTCCAGTAAATATGATACAAGGTTCCCTTGGCTCCCTGGCAGCGCCAGCACCTGTCTGAACTGGATGGATAGATAGCATGGAGAACATCCGGTGTCATATACCAAAAATACAGTATCTTATAGGCATTTTCCTTGTACAGTGTACAGAGAGAGCTCTTAGCTGCCTGAGACCAGATCGTTCGCCACGTCGCCTCCGAAATCTCCTCCCCGAGTGCCATCTCCCAGCGAAGCATGTATGCATGCCTGCCCTGGGTGAGGAAAGAGCGAGAGTTGAGCAACTGATATATATCTGATATTAGCCCGCGGCGAGCAGATCCCTCCAGTACCAGTCTTTCGAAAGGCGCCGGCGCTGAGAATTGGAGCTTTGGGGCGAATGATTGTGCATAGTGTCTTATCTGCAGATACCCATAAATCAAGGCAAGTTAAAAAAAAAATTGTAGATCAGAGAATGAGAGCAGTTTTCGGGTTATAGGGTCCACCAGATGGCCAAAATGAAAGAGGTCACGCGTCGCCCAGGGCGAAGACATCTGGTGAGTCAGACCATCAGGCATCCTAGGGTTGAACAGAAAAGAGGTCAGGGGGGACCGCTCCGAGCTCAGATTATGTGCCCGGGACAATCTACGCCAGAGTGTCCTGAGGTGGAGCATGGGCCCCAAGAGTCGGCCCGGGTCCACCTCCACGCTCCACAGCAGGCTGTTCGGGTGCGTGGGGGCCAGCCATATCTTCTCAATTTCAGTCCATATGTTACAAGAGCGCTGGGGGAACTAAGAGGTAACGGCACGCAGTTGGGCTGCCTGGTAGTACTTTAGCAGGTCAGGGAACCCCAATCCCCCGTCGGTGCGGGATGCTGTCAAAACCGTTCGGGGTATCCTGTGCCACCCATAATTCCAGACAAAGCGCACCAAGTTCGCTTGAAGCTTATGGAGGACTGCATATGGGACTGGGATGGGCAACGTCTGGAATAGGTAGAGGAGCTTGGGGAGGACGACTATCTTGATGGAAGCCACCCTACCCAAGAGGGAGATGTGGTGAACTCGCCACTTCTGCAGAAATCATGGATTTCTTGACAATGTTTTACTGACTATTTTGTATCGACCAGAGCGCATGATATGGGCTTAGGTTGGGGTAGATGGGTGTAGTTTTTAGCTGTCGATCGTCTATTGATTACCAGTTGTTCATTCCTTCGTTTTTTTTGGTGACGGCTGGTAATATAGAGGCGAATCGCTTTAGGCCCCAAATGATTTCTGCAGATTATCTAATATTTGACAGAATTGCAGAAAGACACAGGGGAGGGGGGGCTGATTGATGATAATGGGAAGGGAGATATCCAAGCGGGAACCCCACTCTTCAACCTTCCCTCCCTGTTTGATCCAGAGGAAGGCAAAAAAACCTTCGCCGTGCTATACCAATCTGCAGTGGCAAGGGAAAAAATTCCTTCCTGATCCCACACAGGCGATCGGCGAACCCTGGATCAAGCACGAAAAGTGATGGTTCCTGGGTTGAACCTGTGGATAGGGGCAAGGGGATGGGGGTACGTCTCAGCAGTATCAGAGTTGCTGCTGGGTGTAGCAAGATGGCGGATTGGAGGTGTGCCTGCACGGTGTGTGAAGCCACGACTTTCCTAGTTGCGATCCCCGTGAAAACTTGCAGCGGAATTGACCGGGGCAGGGTGGAAGCAGCGGGGATATAGTGATCGTGGCTGTGAGTATGGGGTTGGGCCGTAGCGGCGGCTTATCCTGAAAAGGACGGCCAGTAAACTTGCCCAAGGGGAGGTGGACAGGGGGTTAGATAGGCCTGAAAGACCCGGGCCTTACCTTGCCGATGATTTAGCTGGATCCACTATACCTTGGAGTGCGGTCAACATTCACTTGTTTCTTAGGCCATCTATCCAGACTGTGGGCTGATCCTGCACCTGATTGTTGGTAGAAGGATTGCCCTCATCCGGAGCGGCATAACCCCGTCTCCTCAGCATCATTACACACAACAGGACGGACCAGTGGAGGCCATGGTCCTGTACTGTATATGACAGCAGTGAGGGGATGAAACATGACAGGCAAGGAGGAAATGACTACACTAGCCAGTAAGGAAAGTATCCTTCTCTATCATAACCCCTAGAGTGCTGAATGACCATTATTAACTACATATAGAGTGGGGAGGATCAGCAGTGTTTTATTTAATTTTTACAGCCCTGAGTTGGGCCTTATATACATGTGAAACTGCAACAAAAAACACTAAATAACCCTGTTTACATCACCACGTTTACTATGCATTTCATATGCAATTTACTATAAGGACGCAGGTCTCTCTATTCATTCCTTGTGCTAGTTCACATGAATTCAACTGCATCAAAAATGTTTACATGTAAAAAAAAAGGCCTTATACAGGAAAGATATGCCAGCATCCAAATATATATATAAAAAGCCATAAATAAAATGCATCTTTAACAACTTCAATACCGGGCACTTTCACCCCCTTCCTGCCCAGGCCAATTTTCAGCATTTAGCAATGTTGCACTTTGAATGATAATTGTGCGGTCATGGAACGCTGAACCCAATTTATTTATTTTTAAAAATAAATAAAAGTTTTTTTTTTGTTAAATAAATTTTCTCCTTCACTGATGTGCGCTGATGAGGAGGCACCAATATGCAACATTGATGGGCACGGATAGGTGGCACTCATGGGCACTGAAAGGCAGCACTGACTGGCATCACTTCTGGGTACTGTACTGATGATCAGTCTCTGCATATCTGTACAGGTGTTCCCTGTGAATAAATGGCACTGATCGGCTCGCCTCACCTCTCATGTGGTCAGTGTAAAAAGAGGAAAGGTAATAACCGGCCTTTCCTTGTTTAAATATGATCAGTTGTGATTGGACAAAGCTGATCACATGGGTAAAGAGCCTCGTCATTGGCTATGTACTGAGATCAAGGATGCACACTGTCCCATGAACACAGCGTGATGCTGATGACCGTGTTTGCACGGCCGCAAAGAGGCACAACTTCATATGACATCATCCCAGAACGAGAGAGCCACCCTGCCGCCATCATTTGACTATACGGTGGGCAGGAGGTTGTTACGAATAAATGCTTTGGGACTCCATTATATGAGGCAAAAGGTCAAATTGCATTTACTACAATGCAAAATCCCAAACACATTACAGACAAGAGCCATGTTAAATGTCCAATATATCTTTATTGTTAAACAACCTGGTTGAAAAAAGTTGTAAATGCAGCTTTAATTACAACAAAAAGATACTTAAATGAGAAAAACAGGCTGAAATGTGTGGAAATGAAATGACACTTTCTTGCCTTTCCATGGCTTCAAGTGATCAATATGCATAATATATCTGTACACTGCGTTTAGAGCATCTCAAGTACATGTTCATCCCTTCTCTTTCAGAAAGAGAAAAATAATCAAAGCTTTAACCACCGTATGTTGGTGCGGATCGCTAGGGCATCTTACAAAGGACGCAATCCATGCTTGGCATTACCAGTTACATCATTGGATACAAACTTCAATCTCAACCTTGCTGCTCTGGCAGCCTCAAGTCCTTTGGTCCTCAGCAAAATGAAGGATTAAGATAAATCTGCAAAACCCAAACACAAAATGTCTGGCAAATTCCCTTTTGAGTTGTGACCACCTCGGTGTGGGGTCATTCAGTTGAAATAAGCCCTGCCTCAAGTGTTTATAACACTCCCAGTTTCCTATACCTCCTAAAGTGTAGAAGTGTGCTCACCACAGATTCTGTTGCACATTGTAGACCTGTGAGCATTTCCATAAACCCAGTACTGATATGATTCTGGTGAATAATGACCAACAATAGGCAGCCAGAAAAGACTAGCTATATTTTAAACGCAGATGTTAGAAGCACATATTGGCATACATTTGCTATTTAGACATGCGCATCAGGGATTCCCACAACTAATTGCATTCATTTATATTAGGATCCTATAGTGGCCACTGTCCCTGTATCTCCTGGCTGCAGGTTGTTGACACAGTGTTACAAAACAATTGAAAACATTCTGTGGGATCTACAACAATGTATTTACATTCTTGAACCTGTCACCACCCTAAATTAAAGTATGTATTCTCACAAAGGTTTTTCCACCTTCATCAGTCCACTTGCAGACCATTTATTGGAGACCACCAAGCAGCCTTGGAGCTCTAGTAGCACCACAGTCCATTTAAACCTCTACACTGTGCAGTGTTGCAATTTTTTTCATTTTTTAAAGGTGGTGGAAAAACACTTCAAAGCCCAACTAAAGCTTTGGTATTTATTGCCGTCATGCAGCAGTTCAGGTTTCCAGCAGTCTGATGCCCTTCCACAGTGCTCTAGCTCTCACACACTAAATAAGCAGAGCTGTTGATTGGAGCACAGTGTAGGGAGCATGACAGAATGCTGCATTGTGTGAGAGCAAGAGACCGACTCTCCAGCATGCTTCTATCACAGGCATAAGGATACCCAACATCTCTCGGGCAATACTGATGTGCAAGCATATTCCAGGTCAGCAATTTAAGAAGGACTGAAGGCAGTGGGCCAGTATGACAGCCAGGCATTTAAGAATTTTCAGCCTCCATATTCCTCTGACAGATTTAGCTTTACAATTGAGAGAGGGGATTTTCTACACAGAAGCAAATAGCGCTGGCAAAATTATACGGATAACGTACTTCTACATCGCATGGGCAAAACTTCCAAGTCCCTGCTTAGACTGCCACACCAGTCACATTCGACTTTAAACTAGCAATTCTTGGGTTCAGTGGGGGGGGATTTAACTTTTTAAGCGCCCTTCCTTTTGAAAACTGAAATATTAAGAAAGAAACTGCAACATTGCAGATAACTCTTTCCTAAGTCAACACTATGCTTTCCGCTTGCATACCTTATTGTTTTACATAAACATAATACAGATGAATACATTGGAAACGTACACTTTTTTTTTTTAAACACGCATCTATTGCAAATGGAACACTCCATGTAGTCAAAATAAAGGAAAAAAACTGACAGCGTAAAGATGAAGCTGCATTAAGTAACTGCATGGCTAACAGGCCTGGCACTAATCAGGCCAAAACTCAAAATAGTTTAAACAGGCAACAAATATTGCCTGCATAAAGATCCACTCAAAAATTATTTTGAGTTTATGCTAAATGCACTTTTGAAGAAAACCTATTTCTGTAAAGATATGACTATCCATTTTCAAAGTGTACCTGTTTTCCTGTGACAGTGGAGGCAGCTAACTGGTGGGCTGTACTACAGGCAGCCAACCGCTTGAAAGGTGCAAAGGTTCTATTGTTGGTGGCTGATAAGCTCATTTTTGTAGGTTGGCTTCTGGTGGCCTACCGAACAAAAATGGCATAGGTTCTTCCACTGTGATTCAGGGACTGATGCACTTGAACGTGTGCCATTTCATTTACATATCATAATACCATCATAAAGCAGCTTAGCATTCAAACGTCCCCCGCTACTAACTTTACAGCTATCAACCTGAACAAATTCACATATCAAAAAAAAAAAAAAAACAAGACAGAAAATGTAGCGAATGGCTGGCTGGGAAGCCTAGCTTTTAGATATGAGCTGTGGGCTGTTCAAACCCGTAATTAAAGCACAATGGATCTCCTAGAAGCAACCTATCGTGAGCATTAACATGCAAAAATCTGATATGCTGTGGTCAACACTTCCTGACGTCTTTTTCTTAAGGTATTCAAACCAGGCTCAATTCTTCTTGAGCTACGTCGTATAAAGGTTAGCCATGGACAAATCAATGAATCGCTCCATTCGGATTTCTACATTCTGGGTAGAGTGGAGGGGAGGGGGGTAGTCTTTGTTCTTCCCACTGGGTCACCACTGTCAAATCCCAATGAGGTGTTCTCCATCCCTCTACCTTTGTCACCAGCCATGTTCTCCAAATTTCTATGGGGAGTCCACAATAGGGTGCACAATTCTATATCCTGCTCCTGTGTGCTTATATACACATATATTCTACACACACACACATTCACACATATACACACACACACACACACACACACACACACACACACACACTTGGGCTGGTGGCAAAAATAGTTTAGTTAAAAATAATGAAGCGCCTTGATGGTGCTGGGGTTCTGAACAGTGGTAGACACTAAATGGGGAATCAGACACGACACTGTTTAACCTAAACTGAAGTTCTTTCATTAAAAATTAAAAGTCCAGTCAGTCCAAGCAAGTAGACAGTTGGAAAGAGGCAGAAGACCACAACAGAAATATTAACTAAGCAAGCACAAGGCTCCAAAGATTCCCCCAGCCTTGGTGAGTATTATCATTCAGGAGTGTAACAGAAATGTATACAAGTAACAGACCGAAATAGTGCTTGTCATGTCTTCAATGTTAGTATTGTTATGTGTCTCCTATAAAAATATTATTGTGACTACTTACAAACTAACAAACAGGCTAAGGGGGGGGAAGCAATAAAAGGATTTTTTTTTATTTAAGTAAATGTAGAGATATATATATATATATATATATATATATATATATATATATATATATATATATATATATATAAACTAGGGTAAATCTAAGTGAATAAATCATGTCGTTGGTAATGACAAGGACCAGTCATGTGTATGTGAGGTAGTAGTAGTATTCAGCCCAATCCCTAAAACTAAGGTTTTATGTTCCCCCTTCTACAAGATACGTCTTAATGCCAAGTTACTGTCAGCATTACTTTTTCCAGCTCTGTCAATGTCCGATGTAGTAGAGCTTTAAAAGGAGAACAATAAGAGTCTAAGAGGGCATAATATTACAAATAATTCCACATTATGAAGTAGCAAAAAAATGTTCACTTTCTAAACAGCAATGTCAGTTCTAAGCTTAAAAATTCAAATGTCCTTTTAGAATTCAAACTGAAAACTTTACAAGCGAATACCCTTTCAGAAAACAAGAAGACAAACGAAATGATACATTGATATGGAGTAACAAACTGAAATTAGACAAGACATGGAGATAAAAGCCATTCTGATCGCCTTGTTGAATTCTATCCTCCACAGTCAGACTGGTACAAGTGCTTTGGCAAGGGGGGCACGCTTCGATGTCGGTGTCTGCAAAGGCCTACTTTCTAGGTTGGTGATTCAGCATTGTGTACAATGTATAGCAATGAAGTGTCCTCACATTGCTTCAAACTCGTCGATGCGCTGTTTGGTGTTTCCTTGTCTGATCTGACGAAGTGTTTTGTACTTGTCTCGGCCAGCTTTCACATTCTCCGCATGAAGGACGTCATTCTGAGTCTTCTTGGTTTCATCTCTAGCTTGAGCCAGCTCTGAACTTAAAGCCTAAAAAACAGAAAATTGTATGTGTTGTTAAGCTGAACAATACAAGCTCTAGTATGTATTTATTGCAAAGGACTAAACTTCAAGCTTATCAACGATGTGACCCAGGCTGGACCAACACCGAATCACCTCACAATTCTTTCTTTAGTAGACCTGGGGGCCTGCAATGTTGCAGACTTGCACCCAATGAGTTAGGCATTCACAAAGCTGCTTACTGAAAACTTTGTGTTTTGTGTGGTTTGTAAAAGTACTCTGCACACACTGCTCTTATACAAACTGAAGCCCATGTATACATGGCTTAATGCCAAATGCTAATAATGAGATCACTCCTTTAACCACTTAAGACCCGGACCTTTAGTCAGCTAAAGGACCCGGCCAGGTTTTGCGATTCGGCACTGCGTCGCTTTAACAGACAATTGCGCGGTCATGCGACGTGGCTCCCAAACAAAATTGGCGTCCTTTTTTCCCCACAAATAGAGCTTTCTTTTGGTGGTATTTGATCACCTCTGAGGTTTTTATTTTTTGCGCTATAAACAAAAATAGAGCGACAATTTTGAAAAAAATTCAATATTTTTTAACTTTTTGCTATAATAAATATCCCCCAAAAATATATAAAAAAATATTATTTTCCTCAGTTTAGGCCGATACGTATTCTACCTATTTTTGGTAAAAAAAAAATAATCGCAATAAGCGTTTATCGGTTGGTTTGCGCAAAATTTATAGCGTTTACAAAATAGGGGATAGTTTTATTGCATTTTTATTAACTATTTTTTTTTTTACTACTAATGGCGATCAGCGATTTTTTTCGTGATTGCGACATTACGGCGGACACGTCGGACAATTTTGACAAATTTTTGGGACAATTGTCATTTTCACAGCAAAAAATGCATTTTAATTGCATTGTTTATTGTGGAAATGACAATTGCAGTTTGGGAGTTAACCACAAGGGGGCGCTGGAGGGGTTATGTGTTCCCTAATGTGTGTTTACAACTGTAGGGGGGTGTGGCGATTGGGTCCGTGTGTCCCGCAGCTTCGGACCGTGTCGGGGGCGCGCCTGCGACCCGCGGCTGGGTACTATTCTTGTACGTGGATGTGCCCAGCCGTGCCATTCTGCCGACGTATATGTGCAGGAGGCGGTCCTTAAGTGGTTAAGCTCAGATGAGAGAGGATGTGGTCAAATTTATAAAAATGAAAAAACATGAAAAAATTGAGCTGTCTTTTTTACATCCAAAAAAAAAATCTCAGTATTAAGGAGAGTTTTTTAAATCCGCAAAGTAAATATACATAGGTTATTACCACGACAAAATAAAACATGCCATGCCATAGAGCACACGTTTCCTTAGTATGTTCTATGACCATTTACTGATTTTTTTTTGGCAAATGGCTGTATAAATATGGGTGCATGTGTCTGAACAGTCAGTTTATAAATTCACTGATCCTCGCATATGGGCACAGGGCAGCCCAAATTGCATGAGCGCACTCAGATTTGTCAGCTTATGGACAGACTGGCAATCTGAGCAGGGATACAAGCCAGAAGCAGACATGAACATCTATGGGATAGTGAACAAATACATTCAGTTAAATACAAACCAGACTAGAAAAAAATAAAATAGGTGAACCCATAATGACACACATTAACATGCACATTATGAGCCTGTACAGAATTCAATTATAGGCATGACATTATAAGGGACAGTTCTAAGACTTTTATATGTAGCCTGAAAGGGGGCTTTGACTAGAGTTGTACAGAAAAGAGGGCTGCAGATTAACAAGCACAACTTGGTTATTATTTGTTATCCTTTTTGTTTCATCGCTGTGTAGAAGGCTCTGTTCACGCCTGAGCATATTGAAATCACAGGCAGAATAGTGCAATTCTGCCTGCGATTCCAAAACCATAACAAAAATGGGCAACGCGCCCGCAGTGCCAATATTTCTTAATGGCACCTCATATGCAGTGCCATTTTTCCAGGATTGTAATGCGACAAAATGCATAAAAACCATGGCAAAAAAATAATGTTTAGTAAGGGTGGGCAACAACGAGTCAAAAGACTCAACCTCAGAGAGCCACTGGTACAACCCTGCGGTCAAAATCAGAATCAGCAGAACATCGGACATCAACCTAGTAAAAAGTTATGAAGAGAAGACAAGGTGGCAGCCTGACAGCCCCACAACTGGGGCTAGAAAGGCTCAGTGCCGAAATTGACTGATCTGGTGGAATGAGGGCTTAGAAGCAGAAGAGGAAATTTCTCTTTGAGAATGTAGGCTCTTGCAATCAGATTTAGTATTTATTGTGCAATGGTAGACTTTGCAGCAGAGTGTCCTATGCAAAATCCAGAGAATGGGCCATAAGCTTGAGATATACTCTGATGGCTCCATGAGCAGGGTATAATGATGAAACGTTCTCATTGAGGTGAACGGCCACTTCCGAAAGAAAAGTAGATCTTTGGCGTAAGGCAACCATGTCATTGTGAAGAACAAGGAAAGACTTTGTAAAGGAAAGGGTGGTTTCTGCAGGGAAGAAAGAAACGATTTGAGATCTCAAGGGCTGCAAGAGGGGCTTAATATGAGATACACCTCGAAGAAAGGTGGGACACGGAGGCCAGAGGCCTTTGAAAACAAACAAAGGCTGAGATCTAACCTTTTAGCCTACTCAAGGCCAATTTCTGGTTAGGGCCTGGCTGTAGGAAGACCAAAATTTGAGGTACAGAACAAACTCTGGTATTGAAGTGCCTGTGCTTGTACCAGGCGAAAAAAACGATTTATAGGTGCAATGTAATATCTTCCTGGAAGCATTTTTTCTTGGTTTTAGCAAGTTGGGGATCACAGACTCAGAAGAGATATCTGCTGAGATATCAGATTTGGTCTACTGGGAATAGGCCAGGCTTGTCTGCTGAAGTGCGAGTAGGTCTGTATAGCAGGTTCTTCTGGGTCAGTTTAGTGCATATAGAATCACAAGTTTACTCCCTTGCTCCATTTTCTTGAGCAGACAAGGTAGGATTTGAAAAGGAGGGAACGCATAAATTATCTTCAACTAAGGCTAGGTGATTATTAAGCCATCAGAGACTACAGCTAGAGGATTACTGGTTCTGGCAACAGAGGCTGACTGTTGTTGAATCTGAAAGCCAAGATGTCCACATCCAGAACTCCCCATTTCTGAATTATAAGAATGACGACATATGGAAGGAGGGTCAATTTCCCTTGATGCAGGCAATGGCAGCCAAGATATTTCGCTTTTAAGGTGTCCACGCCTGGAACATGAACTGCAGTGATAACTTGAGTAAGTTTCTGGGTGATTAGCTTTGCTTTCTCCAAGGAAGTTAGGCCACTGGTGCCCTCTTAATGGTTAATGTAATCAACTGCTACGGCACTGGCTAACTACACCTTAATTGAGTGCCCCTTCACAAGGGGGTTTAGTGCTGCAGGGCCCCCTGACTGTTCTTGGCTCCAAGATGTTGATGTGAAGCTTGGCTTCTTTCAACGAACATGTTCCTTGAACGGTTAGGGAATGGAACCCTCCTCCCCAGCACGAGAGACTTAATTCTATTGTGATAACTTTCCAGTGATAGGGAAGGGAAGACTTCCTCTTTGTTAGGGCTGGGGTGATGACCTACGAAGATAGGGAATTCCTCGATTGGCTGGACATGAGCATTGGCTCAATGAGAGAAGGAGCCCGCTTGTTCCAGGCCAACAAGACACTTTGTTGGAGAGTTCTTGAATAGAATTGGACGATTGGTACGTCTTCGAAGGAGGTTAGGCCATTAGGCCTAGCGTGCTTATCAATGCCTATTGAATCTCAAGAATCTAGCATGTGCTCTTAGAAAAATAACTTGTTTTTCTGCAAGAAGACTTTTGCTTGGGATGCGTCGAAGACCAAGCGTGAGGATTTCTAGCTGAATAGGATTGAGAGTAGATTTGTTGAAACTGATAACTCAGTAGAAGTCCTGGAATATCTGAATCATCTTATGGACATTTTCTGAAAGCTACCAGGGAGACAAGTCCTTAATAAGTAGGTCCTCTAGGATCAATGTTTCTCAACTCCAGTCCTCAAGTACCCCCAACAGGTCATGTTTTCAGGCCCTCCATTATTTTGCACAGGTGATTTGATCAGTTTCACTGCCTTGGTAATTACCACAGCTGTTTCATCTGATGGAAATCCTGAAAACATGACCTGTTGGGGGTATTTGAGGACTGGAGTTGAGAAACATTGCTCTAGATAGCCTTTGCCTTGAATTCTAAGCAGGGCAAGCAGAGCCTCTAAAACAACATTTGTGAACACACTGGCAGCACAGGCCAAAAAGTGCAGTGTGATAAACTGGTGGTGGTTGTCTGCCAATGCAAAGTGCACAAAGCACTGATCAGGTGGGCAAATGGGAACATGTAGATGGCATCTGTGGACATGCAAGATGCCTATAGATGCCATGTATTCCCCTTGTCTTGGAGAAGCAATTACTGACCTTGCGAATTCAATGCAAAATTTTGAAATATGAAGGCATTTTTTTGGTTTTGATACCATAAACAGGTTGGGGTAAAATTCCTTGAACCTGTCTTATGGAGGTTCTGGCAACAACGAATCCCTGGGACTGGTGGTGGTTCAGGGCATTTTGCAAATACAACTGTACTTGGGCAGTTTTTGTTTGATTTGACTGAAGAAAGTGGCAAAGTGGTAGTTTTGAAGTCTATTTTGTACCCTGTAGACTGAAATGTCTGGAACGTCTGTGAACCTGAGAGAGGCAAACCATAAGACACCTTCAACACTGAAGCACTGCTAAAACATCTGCTAAAATCACCTGTAGTTTTTGCGGTGCTTTAGCAGCATTTTTTGGACGCTTCCAAAGCACTGCCCACTCATTTCAATGGGCAGGGTCATTTTTAGAGCGCTTTTTACAGCGCTCCAAACACGTCCCAAAGATGCTGCTTGCTGTATTTTTTCTACTGCCCCACAAGCACACTGCCCCAGTGTGAAAAGCACCCATTCAAATGAATCAGAGGCAGTTTTCAGGAGCTTTTCAGAGGCTATTTTTAAAGCTAAAAGGCCTGAAAACTGCATCAGTGTGAAAAAATTCTTAGATGCCCCTCCACTCTTGGAAGTGAGGGTGCCCTTCATTGTGAATAAGGCTTGGTGGCCTTGAAGGACCAAGTCTTTGCCAAAAGGAATGACTAAAGTCAGGTTTTTAAGTCTAGGCCGGGTTAAAGCTGACAGTTGCTCTGCATTTTGTGGAGCTAAGGCATCCTGAATAACATGGTTTTAGGTTTCTTGCAGGTAGATTCAGCTGTCCAAGCTTTAAGCCATAATATTCTGTCCATGTGAATGGAGGTTAGGGCAATTCTAGAATTTTATCTCATGCCCTAATCTAGGGTCATGTTGGTTGTTCATTGTCTTAGTCCAGTAAGCTACAGTTTGACATAGTCAAAATGCAGCTAGAGCTGGATGCAGGACTGGGTATGCAAGATTAAAAGAGTACTTTTTGGAGCATCCCTGACTTTCTATCTGCAGAAGCTTTTAAAGGTGTAGACTATCTTGTAACAAATCCTTATGGTGAAAGGGTAGGAGAAAGCGCCCAAAGTACCCTATAAGAGCACCAAGCGAAAGTGGCAATAAAGAATGTGACCAGTGGTGTGATGGAACACCTGGTCATCAACCCAAGACCGAGCTCTGAGTGGTTGAATTTTTTTGCACCAAGTTTTTCATTGTAAGGTGAATACATTCCAAACATAGCTCTGTTTTTAACAAAGGTCAGAGACAGAGTGATCCTGTCTTAGAAGTCCACAATGCTGGACTGTAAATGAAGTCCAAGCTTCACCTGTCATAATGGGCATACCCCTGAAGGGGTTTTCAGGGACTGGGTTGCAAAGTGATGGACCACAACCCTGCAGCTAACACGAGTTGCACCAAGTGCCAAGGTTAGCAACGATTTCAAATCCAGTGCCTGAAGAGGAATTAAAGGCTGTCCCAACAGCATGAATGTTTTCAGCTTTAAAAGCAGCATAAAATCTCCAGACCTGTTGGTGAATGAATGAAAAACTTATATAGCGCGACACATGCGAACTGAACCGCCTCTGGGCGCTTGTTGGTGGGCTGCAGAGAGGACTATTGCTACCTGTGTGTGAGCAGTGGTCTTACACACTTTGTCCTGAGCCACAGCGGGAGTTAGGCAATTGCAGATAACAGGAGCTTCTAACACAGTTAGATATAGATATTCTGTGAATCAGCAGGGTAAAGATTGGACTGCAGCAGAGAGGTCATTGCTCAGACACAGACAGGAGTGGTCCACTCTGCTACCTGGTGTCTTTGAATGTTTTCAGCTCCATCCATGGCATCAGATCCTCAGTCAATAAAGAGGTTTAGAAACATTTATATAACTGCACCCTTTAGTAGTCGCATGAATTTTACTGGTGGTGCCCAGTATTTAGTTACATGCCGATTTTATCTTGTTAGCCTTGTAGAAAAAAAATGGTCTTTGTTTTAGCCTCAATAACCAAGTACAACTTACCTGAAGCTGCTTCTTTACTCGCTCATTCTTTTGCGTTTCTGTTAGCCTTTCCTCCTCACTGCGATGGTTCATAACACCGTCGTTGGACAGTTCTGCGCTAGCCTCAGCGTTGTTCTCATCCTGCTCGTCATGCTCGTGTTCATTCTCTGCAGGTGCTGCAGGGGGTGGAGGGAGCGGGGGTGGGGGAGGTGGTGGAACAGACATTACGCTTTTTAATTCTTCTTTGGTTTTTTCTAAATCTTCCTGTGCTGAATATGCCTGAAAGGAAAGCGTAAAATGTTTGTTAACATAATGTGCTGAACAAGTTACAGAAACAAAAGATGCAAGGCCAAGGCTGTGAGTATTGTATAGAAATAAACAAGCAATAATGTATGGTACTTCTATTGTTCACATATTTTACGGTCCTTGAGCTAAAACAAAAAACTTACCCCATTTTTATAATAGCCCTCACCTTATAGTGCCTTGTGCATCAGCCACATCTGTCATGTACATTACTTGGACAAATTCAAATAAGGTCACAACAGAGGATTTCAGAGATAGCATTTTCATTCTAGTCTCAAATATCAACAACATTCATGTAACCCACCATAATGGTAAGATACAATTACATCTGACTCTCGGCTTGACAGAAAATGTTGTATAACTGTATGAAGCAGTTTCACCTACATGCCAGATAGACTCTACTGTACCTCATGTTATAGTGGATTACATATAGATGGTGATATTTGAGACCAGAATAAAAACAGTGAAAATGCTATAACTATATAACTGGAGTCCTCTGTGCAATATAACTGCTGAACACCTGGGAAAGGAAGAAAAGGAGTAATGCCTTTTGGGAGATGGGCACAACTTCATATACTTATGTGGTTTGGCTTATTAAAGGACAGTTTTGGTGAACTAGATAGTGCTTAAAATTGTCCTAGTTTAAAACTGTAAATCTAAAAACAAGCATGTAATATATGGCAGCTGATCGGTCCTTAGATGGGGTTGTTGCATTAGGTTTTCTTCTTTTTTTTTACGAGATTCTTCCTGTCCAAGAAGGGTGACAAGGCATCCTTCAGTGCTCTTTCACACTGAGGCGATAGCGGTAAAGCACCGCTAGTTTTAGCAGCGCTTTACCACTGTTATGGCCGCGCTTTGGTGCCCCCTAGAACTGGTTAAAAGCGCCCGTGTAGCGCCGACGCGAATCGCTTGGGCAGCGATGCCCGTGCATTCCAATGGGCAGGGGCGGTGGAGGAGCAGTGTATACACCGCTCGCAACCCGCCCCAAAGATGCTGCTTGCAGGACATTTTCTAAAATCCTGCAAATGCACCGCCCCAGTGTGAAAGCATTGTTATCCTATGATAGGAAGTGCCTTTGGACTACAGAACTCCCTCCCGTCCCATAGCATGGGATGAGGTATTCAGAAGTCAACAGGAAAAACTATAAATAATTTTAACCAATAAGGCTTCATGTACACTGCTGCTGGTAAACAGACATTTAGGAGAAGTTGGGCATTTTTTTTTTAGCTGCCCCTGAACTCTCCACTATGTTATCTTATCAGTACATGTACACAGGGTCGTTTATAGTCGTTTCTAGGCAGTTGAGTTTAGAGTTTTTTTCTGGAACCAAAAACAATGCGTTCAGAAGCCGTGTTTAGTGGCATTTCAAGCGCTAAACACAGTAACTCACGTTTAGCAACGTTTTGTTTACAGACTTTTTCATTTCACCCCCCCCCCCCAAAAAAATAGTTCTATATATATTTTTTTTTTAAAACGCTTCTATATGCAAACGTGGCTAAATGACTTTTTTAGATGCCGGTTTCTAGCCGTCAAGTTAAATCGTTCAGGAGAGGTTGAACAACATGCGGTGTACATGAAGCCTTACAGTAAATAGAAACAGAGCACAAGAAGCGGACAAGATTTTCAGCAGGACCAACAGGTAGCTTTTATTCTTATCGAACATATATAAGAAAACACATTTTAATGGTATATTTAACAGACCAAAAAAGAACAATAAGGCCTCATGTACACTGCAGCTGGGAAATGGACATTTAGGAGCATTCAGGCATTTTTCTCAGCAGTCCCTGAACTTTCCTCAATGTTATCTTATGGATACACTCAGTTGTTTATAGCAGTTTAGAAACAGTTGCGGTTAGAAGCATTTCTTTTTGAAAGCTAAAATTTGCATTCAGGACAGAAGTTCTGGGGGATTTGAAACGCTAAATGCTGGCAACAGCGTGTAAACGAGGTAAATCACGTTTATAAAAGTTTTCAGTGGGAAAATATTATCTGTCCATTTGCAATGGTAAAAAACAGACTTTCCAGAAGAGGGAAAGGATCCTCTCCTTTAAAGCATTTTATACAGCTCAGTACTCGTGCTGTGTAATTTGGACCCCTGCAACACCTAAAAAACGTGGCTGATCCTGCCAGTCTCCTCTGTCCTCCTCCCCTCTCTCTGCATGTTACCTAGCAAAAGCCCCCCCCCCATCTGCTGCAGGAATAACCTATATATCTGTATACTATCCGTTCTGTTTCCCAATACAGTGCCCCCTGTCTTTGTTTTATAAAAAAAAAATACCTCCCTTACCGTATCTTACATTGGCTCCCGGCAGTCACGTGACCGGCTGTGTCTCCTCTCTCCTTGCGTCCCGTTCACAACAGCAGTGGAATCTCAGCCCCTCCTGCTGCTTCAGATGGGCAGAGAGGAGACATGGCTGGTTACATGAGCGCCCAGAGCCACCATGAAATACAGTAAAGAAAGATTTTTTTTTAATAAAACACAGAGACGGGGGGCACTGTATTAGGAGACAAAACTGATTATGTGAACATATGAAAGCGGGTTAACAGCCACTTTAACAGACCTAAAACTCCCCCACATCCTTCTAATAAGCGTTTAAACATGGTTAAATAATGCTGGAACATACTGGGAAGAAAATTATCTTTTGTTCAGCTGAATTAGACTGCAGGAGAAAGTCACTGATTGAAAATAAAGCTGTCAATCCAATAAACATGACAGACAGCTAATCGTTGCAACCCCACTGTGTGCCATAGTAGTGTGGATGGAGAATGGAAATTATGTGTTTTTGTAATTAGACTTTTGAGCATGACCATGTGTGATCAGCTCTGGTTACATTTAGCCCTTTGCAGCAAAACTAACTGCAGACAACTTTTGGTGTTAGAAACCCTGTCAGTATTTTTTGCATTATTTGTGTACCCACTAAAGGAATTCTTCTTTTCCTGTCTCACAGAAGGGGGGTCATCAAAGAGACATAAAATAATGGTAAATCTCCAACAGGGATGTAGCAGCTAGTTTTTGTAGAAGGGGATAATCTTATACAGTAATTGTTTTTGCTGCTGCATATTCCTGTCCCCCATCTCACATTTTTCTTATCCCGGTGTGTCACAGGTACAGGAAGGGTGGATAATGTAACCTCTAAAATGGGGGTCAGAAACCCAAAGATTGCGGCCAAGTGATCGCAGTCTGGGATTGCTGACCTGCCACCCCAGACTGCAATGCAGAGGGACTACTTGTAAAGCTAGAGCTGTATGTATGTAGTATAGAGCATGAGCCACATAAGCCGATGTCTCCTCTGTAGTTTTGGCTCCTGTTCCATGTGTAGCGATACCAACTGCACTCCACCTCTTATCCTCTCTAATGGTCTCCAGAGTGGTGGCGGCAGCAGCAGGAAAGAAGAGACCTTAAGGTCAGTGTGACAAAATACATTGGGCATAATATAGTATAGGGCTGCTTTCACACTGGATGTGCTGTGATTTTCCCACACCACGGGTGAAGTGCAGTGTACCTGAAGGGTTTGCTGCGCTTAGCCATAGACTTTCTGAATGCAGTTTTGGTGCCCTTTCAGAGCATGGTGCCCATTTGGTGCCCATTTGCAGAGCATGATCCAATTTGCTACAGCAGGGGAAAAAATTCCTTCCTGATCCCCCGAGAGGCAATCGGATTTTCCCCGGATCAACTTTACCTACAAATCTTAGTACTCCGTTATATTATGTACATTTAGGAAAGTATCCAGGCCTTTCCCCGCAATCTACTGAGCTGGCCAGAACCACCTCTGGAGGGAGTCTGTTCCACATTTTCACAGCTCTTACTGTGAAGAAACCTTTCTGTATTTGGAGATGAAATCTCTTTTCACTTACCTTTTCCTTCGATTTCTCTTCTAAATGTTTTTTTATATTTGTCTGAAATTCTCACTTCCCATTCCTCCTCAGTAAACTTGCCCCCATCCAAGCCCTTTTGGCTGGGGGTTAGTCAGTGTGCTCGCAGGGATGTAGTCCCAAGGGAGGGGGCGAGCACGCTAACCTCCAGCCAGCACGGCTCGGATGATGGGGGCAAGCTTACTGAGGAGGAACAGGAAGTGAGAAATTCAGACAAAGAAAAAAAACATTTAGAAGGGAAACTGAAGGAAAAAGGTAAGTGAACCAACAATGCACTAGATTAAAGGAATTGATTTATATATAAAAAAAAAAACCTGTACAACCCCTTTAAGACGCGTTTTTACCAGCCCCGCCCGCACTCCCTTTAGCCGCAGTGGCTAGGGGTTGTATACGTCACAGCAGGAGGTTGTTCATTCCTTGTAATAGCAATAAAATGAACCCCAAACCATCTCGATTGGGTACAGGTCCGGTGACTGTGGAGGCCAGGTCATCTGGCGCAGCACCCCATCACTCTCCTTCTTGGTCAAATAGCCCTTACACAGCCTGGAAATGTGTTTGGGGTCATTGTCCTGTTGAAAAATAAATGATGGTCAAACTAAACGCAAACCGGATGGAATGGCATGCCGCTGCAAGATGCTGTGGTAGCCATGCTGGTTCAGTATGCCTTCAATTTTGAATAAAACCCCAACAGTGTCACCAGCAAAGCACCCCCACACCATCACACCTCCTCCTCCATGCTTCACAGTGGGAACCAGGCATGTAGAGTCCATCCGTTCACCTTTTTTGCATCGCACAAAGACACGGTGGTTGGAACCAAAGATCTCAAGTTTGGACTCATCAGACCAAAGCACAGATTTCCACTGGTCTAATGTCCATTCCTTGTGTTCTTTAGCACAAACAAGTCTCTTCTGCTTGTTGCCTTTCTTTAGCAGTGGTTTCCTAGCAGATATTCTACCATGAAGGCCTGATTCACACAGTCTCCTCTTACAGTTGTTCTAGAGATGTGTCTGCTGCAAAAGGTGGCTACTTTGAAGAACCTAGAATATGACATTTTCAGTTGTTTCACACTTTTTTGTTATGTATACAATTCCACATGTGTTAATTCATAGTTTTGATGCCTTCAGTGTGACTACAATTTTCATAGTCATGAAAATAAAGAAAACTCTTGGAATGAGAAGGTGTGTCCAAACTTTTGGTTTGTACTGTATATATATATACACACACACACACACACACATAAAATATGTTTGGGGGTTCTAGGTAATTTTCCAGGAAAAAAAAAAAAGAAGACTTTTACATGTACGAGCGAAGTATCAAAATTGGCCCGGATGGCAAGTAAAGTATGCAGACAGTGATGTTCTGTATGCTTGCTTTAAGTGGCTCCTAAGGTAATTAAACCAGGATAAGGATGACAGCCCCATAAACCCGCACCCTTGAAGTGGGAGTAAACTCCCTTGGTTAATATTTACCTATTAGGTAAGCCTATAATAAGACGTACCTATAGGTACAGTAAATATCTGTTAAAAGTGCACCATTTAGGACATATTTACTTGTGAAGACACCAGTGACATCACCAGCGCATGCACTCTGAAGGAACGCAATACCCTGGACGTGCTTTCAGAGCCCTGTGCCTTGAACAGTGGCTCCAGTGTCGTCACCCTACCAGATTGAAATTTACTGATGACAACCAAAATTTACTGGCATTTTACAAAATAAATTTTTTGAAAACTGCAAAATTTCTGTATTTAGGCTACAAACAAGTACACTCAGCAAATAGCAATGTGATTTAACCACTTTAAGACCCGGACCAAAATGCAGGTAAACGACCTTGCCCCTTTTTGCGATTCGGCACTGCGTCGTTTTAACTGACAATTGCGCGGTCGTGCGATGTGGCTCCCAAACAAAATTGGCGTCCTTTTTCCCCCACAAATACAGCTTTCTTTTGGTGGTATTTGATCACCCCTGCGGTTTTTATTTTTTGCGCTATAAACAAAAATAGAGCGACAATTTAAAAAAAATGCAATATTTTTTACATTTTGCTATAATAAATATCCCCCAAAAATATATAAAAAAAACATTTTTTTTCCTCAATTTAGGCCGATACGTATTCTACCTATTTTTGGTATAAAAAAAAAATCGCAATAAGCATTTATCGGTTGGTTTTCGCAAAATTTATAGCGTTTAGAAAATAAGGGATAGTTTTATTGCATTTTTTTTTTTTTTTTTTTTACTACTAATAGCGGCGATCAGCGATTTTTTTCGTGACTGCGACATTATGGCGGACACTTCGAACAATTTTGACACATTTTTGGGACAATTGTAATTTTCACAGCAAAAAATGCATTTAAATTGCATTGTTTACTGTGGAAATGACAGTTGCAGTTTGGGAGTTAACCACAGGGGGCGCTGTGACTTTGAGTGTTCCCTGTGTGTGTGTTTACAACTGTAGGGGCGATCGGGTCCGCGAATCTCGCGGTCCCGGAGCTTCGGACCGGGTCACGGGAGCGCACCGCGGGCGCGCACCCGTGACCCACGGCTGGGTACTAAAATCAACGTATATATACGTTGATGTGCCCAGCCGTGCCATTCTGCCGACGTATATGAGCAGTAGGCGGTCCTTAAGTGGTTAATGTACATATTAAGGGGAAACATTTTTTTTGTTATTTTCGATATAATATGGGAAGATTTAGTCCATCAGTTTTTGTCACCAATGTCCAACTGGAGAGATTTCCCCAGTAGCGAGCCACATAGCCTTTTTGAAATCTGCCCCCTGGCCGAATACAGGATCAGCTCGGTAAGCTACGGAATGGCGCATGTGTAGTTTCAAGCCGACTCGGTCACAAAAGTGCCCTGTTTATACGGGCGGTTGGCAGCACAGAGTGGCTCCCGTGCGCATGTGCGGCTAATCAAACCAAAAGGACTGGAGCCTGCTAAACCGGAAAGACAACAGGGTGAAGTTGGAAGACCCATTCAGCAGGGACAGCATGCCACTGGAGGACTTTGTTTAAAAGGTATGTTTCAGATGCTAGTAATGTTCACTAGCACATTATAACTTTGCCGTGCAGGTATAAACAAAAAGAAGAAAAAAAAAGGGGCTGTGGTTTACTACCGCTTTAAGGGTAGGTTTAGAATTTCTGCTCCCATATTTCTATTGTCAAATGTTCCTTGAAGCACAACACAATGCCACCAGTTACAGATTGCTGTTGACCCGTGGAACGCTCACCAAGTGCTGGAATACATACATTTTGCATACAACTGGCACACTGGAATCTACGTTTGAAAAAGGGCTCAATGTGATTCTATGCCATGAGCTGTTTATTGGCCTCAGGAAAGAACTCACAATATTAAATGCATACAATTGATAAAAGGTAAACGTTACTTTTTGTTGCCACTCTGAAGCTTCCTCTTCTTTCTTCTTCTTTGCTTCTTCAAGTAAAGCGATCTTGGCAGTAAATTCTGCAAGTTCAGCAGCCTAGAATGAACATAAAAGTATATGCCTCAAAAATTTCACTATGGTAATCAACCAAAATGCTTCACTAAGGAAAAAAAATCTAACAGAGATTACCAAGCTATCACTAGTTGCAGCTGCCTATGGGTAAAAAATGTATTACTTAACACATTACTTAAAACAAAAATCTAAAAAAAAAAATGGTGGGCGGAATAAAAAAAAAAAAACACACACACACATGCTGACATTTGACAGATTAAAGAAGAAGGCTGCAGATGAAAAGAGCAAGATTAACAAAAATAAAAAAAAATAAACACGCCGGAAAAGTGCTATACTAACCATGAAAACCTTGGTTTAAAAACTCTGTAGCCTTATAAAGCTAGAGAAATGAAAAAAAGAATACACAATATAGGCCAGCCGACCGATCAGGTCCATCTGTCTGTTTTTCAGGTGAACCTTATCAGACTACTAATTGATTTCTATGGGATGGCGGATGTCAGTGGACATGTGTCCGCTGTCAACCACCGGCACCCAATCTGGTCAAAACAGAAGGGGATCCGTTCGCCATTTGTCCAGCGGATCATCGGACAGGCAGTCTGTTTCCATCTGACTGCCCAAAAGAACAGCGGGCTGTGTAGCGCACATGGACCTGAAAATGGGGTACTTTTCAGGTATTTACAACACTCCGCATTTATGGTGCACCGGCTAAAGTTTTGCACGTCATGTTCCAAATACAAAGGCATATAAAGCAAAATATATATTTCGTACATGCACATTTTCCCCATGTTTTATCTCTTTAAATATTCTACAATTACAGGGAAATAACTGTTGATGTGCCAGAAATATTCAGGGGAATAAAAAAAAAAAAAAAAAGTGCTAATAATTTTCTGTCCGTTGTTACTTTAAGAATTACCTATTCTGGCAAATGGAATCCATTAACATGCAATAGCGTCACATGCCTAAACATGTGTGCACTACGCAGCTTTGGCCGCATTTTTTCAAGCAGCTTTTCTCCTGTGAAAAAAACAAACACCCTGTGTGTCTGAGTCCTAAGTGTTTTCAGGATTAAATAAAAAGGACTAGGCTAGCTTTTAGTTTTTGGTTATGAATTAGGGTCATCCCAATGATTAAGAGTCATGGTTATTGGGGAGTGAGAGAGCAATTGTATAGAGATCATTTGGAATCAAATAGGGGCAAGGATTGAGTCAGATTCTTTTTGCCTGCTCCAAACTGTGCAGTGCATTTCATATTTTACTGAACCATACATACAAAAAGTTGTATACTTAAAACAGACTTTGATCATCATGAAAATCAGATTTCCCCATCGAAAGCAAACCAGCAAAGCTCAGTTTTATTCACTAAAGTGATTTCATCGTCTTAATATAAATCCATAACTCATCTACAAACTGCTCTAAAGAACAGCCTTCTCTGTGCACTGCCTCACCAGCTGTTCCTGGTTTTTCATCTGGTCTGCAGCTTGCTTGGCCAGTGCTGCCTTGGCTTCTTCTGCAGACCGTCGCTCTTTCTCTAGGCGCTCAGATTCTTCTATTGCTCGCTTTCTTTCCTGTTCCAACTCTAAAGCTTTTCTGGTTTGTTCTTCTAGCTCTGTAAAAAAAACAAAAAAAACAACAACAAAAAACACATGAGTGATTTCAGAAGATCTGGGTGTTCTGCGAGTTTCCATGTGTATAAGAGAGGGAAGATTTTCCCTTATTTCCTGGGACCCATGACCCATGAAGCAAGGAAAGGCCTTGTAAGAAATTCCAATCCTTTTTTGCTCTATAAAGTATGTTTTTGTCTGCCACAATGGAGATTTCTCACAATTCCTCATCTTGACAAGAGTCCTGCTGTACTAAAAAAAAAAAAAAAAAAATGTTTTGGCTTTAAATTACACCTGTTCGGAAAATAAAAATTCTCCCCATTCACCCTACATGTTTATAAAAACGTAGGCAGTCATGCAAAAGTTATTCCACACATACAGATATCGATATTCCTGTATAACAGATGCATTCTAAAATTCATGGTGTTCTTAGTCCACTTAGTCCATCAACTACCAAACTAAAAGGAGAGGTCCTTATATGCGACTGCTGCGTAGCAGATAATGAGCCATGCATGTATGCAATAAAAAACAGGGACATTTTGTACAGGAAGCTAAACAACTCTATGCCCGCCTTAGAGCACGTGGTTACACCAAGAGCTGCTTACGTAAAGCATATAATAGGGCGAATCAACAGGATCGCAATATGCTTTTGTATTCATCTTCCAATAAAAAACAAGCCAACACCACGCGTGTTATCACCCGCTACAATAGACAGCATAATAAAGTAAGAAAAATATATAGCCAATTTTGGCACTTGCTGACATCTGACAGCAAGATTAATAAATTTGTCAACAGCCATCCTGAGATTACGTTCAAACGTTCGAAATCAATACGGGATAGCACTGTTTCCAGTCACTATTCCACTCAATTAATACCTAAGCCTACACAAACAGGCACTTTTCCATGCATGAAATGTAACTATTGTCGGTACATAATCAAAGGTAACAGCTTACTTCTGCCCAATGGAGACGTATGTACACCTAAATTTAGGGCCACGTGCCAGACTACAGGCATTATTTACTTAATGAAATGTAACTGCGGTGCCTACTATGTGGGCAAAACTAAACGTAACTTTTTTTGCCGCATACGCGACCACACATCGGCAGTCAACAAAAAATTATTTGAAACACCTATCAGTAGACACATGGGACTCATGCATGGTCATGATGTAGGAATGATGGGCTTTTTTGCCCTAGGTCATATCGCTCCCAACGAGAGAGGTGGGGAGGTGGACAAACGCCTTCTGCAACTGGAGGCCCGTTGGATTTATATCCTCAGGGCTACCCTTTACCCAGGCCTCAATGACAGTATACGCTTTAAACCTTTTCTCTAGCCAATCAATTTATTTTGTTCAATTACCTTTGTTGCGATCCCTGATTATCGCTATTACGTAAAGCATCATGTTCACATGTATCCTTATAATTTATTAAGTTTCAATTACCATTCAACTCCTCGATCATGATATTTCTTGAGGGTGCCCCTTCTTTGACATCCGCCACCATTTGGCCCCATTACAACGGGCCACACCTCCATTCCATCCCCATTGAACCATGGCTGTCATTACGTTGAGAGCCTTAGGCCTCGTTCCATACCATTGTGGAATGTAGGCCCGATGTCATTGACATATATGTAGTACTTTTTCCCATTTTTTCTTATTTCAGAGAAGAATACCTTCATCCTCTTCACTATTCTTCCAATTTTCTTCCCTCTAAATAATATAATCAAATTATTTGCATCTTTGTAAGCAGTGAGCCTTTCCCTTTGAGAGAGACTGTCACCTCTAGAGGGCGTTTTTCCTTTCGTTTCGCTTTATCTAGGCTGGCAACCTCTCCATTTGAGAAATCCTCTCCCTTTGTATCTTACATCCAATTTTTGATTGTCTTATTGTGTATACATTTAATCGCTGTATTGTAATTATTGTATTTATTGTGACACTTCCTCAGAGCCCATGCCCCTCTGACTATCTGCACGAGATCTGAGTCGGCTGCATCATGTACCATCTGTTGCTCACGGACCAATCCTCGCTGTGTGCTACACAACACAGACTTCCCATCATAGAGCCCGCTGTACCGGACTGACTTGCACGATGTCTTTCCTTTTTCCTATGGATCCCTTTGTATGGGCACCCAGGGGTAACTACCAGAAGCTGGACTAGCTCTGAATCACGGCGGAGGCTGTGATGTTGTATTTATCCCCCGTACAATGCTTACGCTGCCGCTCCATTCTGTTGACAGACCCACGTCACCTCACCCCGCCCTTGGGGTGGGGTTACCATTTTCCATCTGCATTGGGCGTCAACACCGAGCGGCCGTCTCTGGTGACGCGTTCATACGCCTCCTTTGCAGCATTACACCTGCCCATTCCCACGTCATGACGTACATCACGTCCATGAAACAAGGGGTATAATAGGAGCTACACTTACACACACTCGCTGCTCGGGCCAACACAGGCTGACTGCGATCATACCAGCTGATACAACAAGGTAATCTGCACACCTCGCTTTCTTAGCCATACACTAGCAACTTGATTTGTCCTTTCATTTTTATTCTTAATTGCCTTTCTACTTATGGACACTTGTGGGATGTTTAAATAATTTAATCATCCTTCCTTTATTCCATACAGCATACGCCTTACTTATAGTACAGGCTGTTCCTCTATGTCTCTCCTTATGGACCTAATAGTTTGACAAAACGGCAAACACATTCATATACTACTAACTTGGCTTGTGCTGCGAATACTAACTACCATATCTCTGCATGTGGAAACAAAAAACCCCTTCCTCTTTAGAGGCTCTCAGTCGGCTTTACTCTTGCAATCTGTAAGTCTACATGTGACTCTTGTTAACATTTTTTCTCTTTTTTATATTTCTCTTGCATTTTTCTTTTGCTTTCTTTGCATTATTGAGTCAGACTTAAAAACTTACCCATCTAGCTACTAACCTTAAGATGATCACAAGTATTTACAGATATCATTGTTTCCTCTGATATCACTCTTATCCCTGATATTAGTATATACCAGGTAATAATAATAATATTTACAGATATCATTGCTTTCTCTGATATCACCTTTATCCCTGATACTAGTGTGTATCAGGTAATAACAATAATATTTTCTATACACATATATCTGATCCTACTGATTATACTACTCATCTCAAAGGTCAGGGGCTACGTGAATCTATCATTTTTATATACCATCTTCCATCCTATAAATGTATTTTTCTTCGTTTGTATGGATATTTCTCTTTTTTTTCTCTTTCCTTTTTTTTTTCTCCTTTCTCTTTTTCCTTTTCTGCGCTGTTTAACTTATAATATCTCTATATACCCCGTGGTAGGATCTATTTTGTGTTCTTGGAACTCGTGCATTGTTTCATATCCGGTATTTCGGTGCCTTCCATCTCGGCAACTATCTAGCGGTTTCGCCCGAGGCTCTGGTCGGTGGTCACCACTGAGGTACGCTGTTGCAGTTCGATCTTTGTGCATGCTGGGGGAGGGGCTTTGGTGGCAAATAGTCTCAATATATAGTATCTTTTTCTGTAACAATATTTTTCTTTATCATTATTATATTTCTATGCGATTTACACTTTATGCTTACCTCATTATAAATGCACTAAAAATATCTACAGAGGCAATATTATTTGCATCATAACATGTTTTAATTACTAAACAGTGCTTTTCTCTAACATTATCAAAATGATTATTGTTATACTTTTTCATCTATAGATTATTGTATACACCTTCTTGTCCCTGAAGAAGCCTGAATGGGCGAAACATGTAGGACCTGATGTATACACCTTTTATCCATCTATTTCATCTATGGTGAAATGCAATTTCATATATGTTGTTTTTCTTTTTCCCTTAATGTTCTGTGTGTATGTAATGTGTAAAATTGGTAAATTATTAAACTTTATATTTTTATATCTACATAAGTCTTGTTTACAATCTTTTGATCTCTGTGGTTTCAGAGCGTTCATACAACTTTAATCTCCAATTAGCGTTCGTATAGTCCCATGCCCTATCCCGTAATTGGGAACCTATTTCTATTTTTCCTCCTAGGGACGGTAACGCTTCTTGGTTAAATACGATTTGTCAATTTGCTCTTCGGTGCTTGCTCTGTATATATATACTTTTTCTATATACAATTAGGTGGATTTAAACACCTGCTATAACCCTTTTTATACAGAGCGATTTGCACTGCGATATTTTATAATATTATTATCAGTCCAATATATCCCTTTACTATGCTCTGCAACCACAGCGATCAGAACTAATTTAGGTGAATATTGTCATTTAACTTATAGACATGTAACATGTACATCTATTCCTATTACTATGTTCGAATCCTAACGGATTAATTATTAATCACTGTTAGACTACTAATATATTGGGAATTCTGTTACTTTTATATGCTTTGCCTGGTTTTCTCACCGCTTTATGCCCTTCATGGTTGATGTGGAATAGTAGGCTGACACGGTGTCGAATTAATCCATTTCTGACACACGTGTACGCCTCCTTTTTCGGTTTGGGTTAACATGGCAGGCTACCAGGGTAAAGAATGGGATGGCTTTGTAGCAGATGTAAGGAAATCCAGATTTAAGGACGAAGCTTCAGAAGAAGATGCTAATGTGTACTTTTTGGGACTCCAACGTTTAGTGGAAAGAAAGACCAGATTATTCTGGCACAAGGATTTTTTTGAACAATATATATCCAGTAAAATAGTACCTTGGGGATTGCGTATACAGATCTTCCCTAATATTAGAAAAATTGAACCAAAAATTAAAGATGCATGGGAGGCTAATCTGCAAATCTGTTCCATTCAGATGATGCAGATACTCTGTGAACAATATGGACAGGATATTAAACAGGTTGATGCCGAGATTAAAGAATGGCATGATAACATAGGTAACGTCAATACTTATCCCAATTTCAGTCTATGCGAGCAACAATTGAAAGACCATCTTACCCTCTATGCAACAAACTTGATCAAACTCAAGGAGAGTAAATTTCTTCGAGACAAAAGGGCATACGATAACGCTCAAGCGTATAAGTGGACTAGTTCTAACCCACCACGCACTAATCCTAAGAAACATCCTTTTAAAAAAGAAACTCTTCCGAAGGAGACTGACAGAGGAGACTCTGACACTTCCTCCCTATCATCGGCTTCATATGTACCAATAAGTAGGAGACCAGACAAGGAAAAAAAACGTAAAAACGATACTGATAGTAGCCTACAGGAACTATCACGTTCTCATTTTCCATTGAAAGATAAACGGCCCCGTGCCCAGAGAACACGTGACTCTGGGTCTTCTGGAGCTAAGACCACCAGCATACAGAGCAACACATCTGTTGTGCTATCCTCACCAATACCAGCGGTGGTCACGACTTTTGCGCCAGCTCCCCCTATGGCGCATCAGTCAAACCGTGAACCACAGGTCTCCAGTCCACATGTCGCTACAGACATAAGGACTGCTCCTATTTTCACTATGGATCGGAAATCCAATGTAACATCTAATACCACTGTACAGGAGCTAAACTAATCAGTCCCGATCCTGTTGACAACCTTGATCGGGACTCGAATAGCATCATTAATTTGTCTAACTGTAAATTATCAGAAGATCAAATCACAGTATTACGTCTAGGTCTCTCTTTTTGTCCTGACGGCAATGCGGATCAATTCGAATTAATTAAAGACCTCCATTTGTTTGCAAGAAGGTTAATGTTCAAAGTTCTTTATGACAAAACGCAGACAAATGACACTTTGTCAGCGGTTGATAACTCCAACATAGACCATGTATCCTTACAAGAACTCCAAGCCCTCCAGGACTTGATGTCCCTCTGGGACGAGAGCAACCCGGAAGAGGAGGGGTGGACCTTCCAGATTCCAGGAGTTTTACCTGGTACATCCATCCAGTCGCGCTCTAATAGACCTGTTTACGTAGCCCCAAAGTCCTATAAACCCAAGTCTCGATCTTTCCCTGTTCTACAGGGGAATCCCAACATCTGGGCCTTTGTCATACAAGTAACTAAGGCCATAGAAAATACACAATGGCAAACAGGCCCCACTCCTAATATCAGTCCGTCCCTTAAAAAGGCAATTAATGAATTACGCAACAATGATAATATTGTAATAAAGCCCTCCGACAAAGGCGGTAACGTAGTCATTCTTAGCAAGAATGGCTACGAATCCATGTGTCTGGATATTCTCAAAAACAAGCAATGGTACAAATTGGTACCAGCCTCCACTGTGACTCTTAATATCAGCAGATACAGAGTAATCCTGAATCGTGCACACCGAGAAGGCATAATTGACGACAATACCATTAAATTCCTCAATGTCGAATACCCTTCAACACCTACCTTCTATGCACTCCCCAAAGTACATAAAGGCATCTCCCCTCAACCCGGACGTCCCATCGTCTCAGGGTGTGGATCCCTTACCGAGAACATGAGTCGAATCATCGACGAGTACCTCTACCCCCACGTGCGGGGACTTTTTTCCTATGTGAAGGACACAATAGACCTTCTTAAGATTACCGACGGGCTTATCATCCCAGAAGGAGCATGGCTTGTTGCCATCGATATCGAAGCTTTATACAACTCCATCCCACATTCACTTGGGATACAAGTGATCAGATCTTTTTTGAGTGAACGTGACAAGGACTCCAAGAAGTACAATAATTTCATCGCAGAAATGTTAGAATTCATTTTGACTAGTAATGTTTTCTTGTTCAAACGCTCCCACTACCTCCAGGTGCAGGGAGTGGCTATGGGGGCGGGCTGTGCCCCCTCCTACGCCAACCTGTACCTGGGGGGGTGGGAGCGTGACCTTTTCGGAGGTGAAGACACTGATATGCCTATAGCCAATGTACTTACATGGCATAGATATATTGATGACGTGTTCATGGTATGGGCGGGACCCCAGCAAGACCTTATTGACTTCCTGGATCATCTACAATTTAACATTTATAATCTCAAATTTACTTATAATTACAGTCAGGAGAAAATTACTTTTCTAGATGTGGAGCTCTTTGTCGACACCAATGGTCGTTTGTGTTCCACACTCTATAGAAAGCCCACTGCAGGCAACAGCCTGCTCCATGCTTCTAGCTCACATCCTAAAACTTTAATCGCAAGTATACCATACAGCCAATACTTGCGACTTAAACGCAACTGCTCTGAACAGGGAAATTTTGTACAGGAAGCTAAACAACTCTATGCCCGCCTTAGAGCACGTGGTTACACCAAGAGCTGCTTACGTAAAGCATATAATAGGGCGAATCAACAGGATCGCAATATGCTTTTGTATTCATCTTCCAATAAAAAACAAGCCAACACCACGCGTGTTATCACCCGCTACAATAGACAGCATAATAAAGTAAGAAAAATATATAGCCAATTTTGGCACTTGCTGACATCTGACAGCAAGATTAATAAATTTGTCAACAGCCATCCTGAGATTACGTTCAAACGTTCGAAATCAATACGGGATAGCACTGTTTCCAGTCACTATTCCACTCAATTAATACCTAAGCCTACACAAACAGGCACTTTTCCATGCATGAAATGTAACTATTGTCGGTACATAATCAAAGGTAACAGCTTACTTCTGCCCAATGGAGACGTATGTACACCTAAATTTAGGGCCACGTGCCAGACTACAGGCATTATTTACTTAATGAAATGTAACTGCGGTGCCTACTATGTGGGCAAAACTAAACGTAACTTTTTTTGCCGCATACGCGACCACACATCGGCAGTCAACAAAAAATTATTTGAAACACCTATCAGTAGACACATGGGACTCATGCATAGTCATGATGTAGGAATGATGGGCTTTTTTGCCCTAGGTCATATCGCTCCCAACGATAGAGGTGGGGAGGTGGACAAACGCCTTCTGCAACTGGAGGCCCGTTGGATTTATATCCTCAGGGCTACCCTTTACCCAGGCCTCAATGACAGTATGAGCTTTAAACCTTTTCTCTAGCCAATCAATTTATTTTGTTCAATTACCTTTGTTGCGATCCCTGATTATCGCTATTACGTAAAGCATCATGTTCACATGTATCCTTATAATTTATTAAGTTTCAATTACCATTCAACTCCTCGATCATGATATTTCTTGAGGGTGCCCCTTCTTTGACATCCGCCACCATTTGGCCCCATTACAACGGGCCACACCTCCATTCCATCCCCATTGAACCATGGCTGTCATTACGTTGAGAGCCTTAGGCCTCGTTCCATACCATTGTGGAATGTAGGCCCGATGTCATTGACATATATGTAGTACTTTTTTCCCATTTTTTCTTATTTCAGAGAAGAATACCTTCATCCTCTTCACTATTCTTCCAATTTTCTTCCCTCTAAATAATATAATCAAATTATTTGCATCTTTGTAAGCAGTGAGCCTTTCCCTTTGAGAGAGACTGTCACCTCTAGAGGGCGTTTTTCCTTTCGTTTCGCTTTATCTAGGCTGGCAACCTCTCCATTTGAGAAATCCTCTCCCTTTGTATCTTACATCCAATTTTTGATTGTCTTATTGTGTATACATTTAATCGCTGTATTGTAATTATTGTATTTATTGTGACACTTCCTCAGAGCCCATGCCCCTCTGACTATCTGCACGAGATCTGAGCCGGCTGCATCATGTACCATCTGTTGCTCACGGACCAATCCTCGCTGTGTGCTACACAACACAGACTTCCCATCATAGAGCCCGCTGTACCGGACTGACTTGCACGATGTCTTTCCTTTTTCCTATGGATCCCTTTGTATGGGCACCCAGGGGTAACTACCAGAAGCTGGACTAGCTCTGAATCACGGCGGAGGCTGTGATGTTGTATTTATCCCCCGTACAATGCTTACGCTGCCGCTCCATTCTGTTGACAGACCCACGTCACCTCACCCCGCCATTGGGGTGGGGTTACCATTTTCCATCTGCATTGGGCGTCAACACCGAGCGGCCGTCTCTGGTGACGCGTTCATACGCCTCCTTTGCAGCATTACACCTGCCCATTCCCACGTCATGACGTACATCACGTCCATGAAACAAGGGGTATAATAGGAGCTACACTTACACACACTCGCTGCTCGGGCCAACACAGGCTGACTGCGATCATACCAGCTGATACAACAAGGTAATCTGCACACCTCGCTTTCTTAGCCATACACTAGCAACTTGATTTGTCCTTTCATTTTTATTCTTAATTGCCTTTCTACTTATGGACACTTGTGGGATGTTTAAATAATCTAATCATCCTTCCTTTATTCCATACAGCATACGCCTTACTTATAGTACAGGCTGTTCCTCTATGTCTCTCCTTATGGACCTAATAGTTTGACAAAACGGCAAACACATTCATATACTACTAACTTGGCTTGTGCTGCGAATACTAACTACCATATCTCTGCATGTGGAAACAAAAAACCCCTTCCTCTTTAGAGGCTCTCAGTCGGCTTTACTCTTGCAATCTGTAAGTCTACATGTGACTCTTGTTAACATTTTTTCTCTTTTTATATTTCTCTTGCATTTTTCTTTTGCTTTCTTTGCATTATTGAGTCAGACTTAAAAACTTACCCATCTAGCTACTAACCTTAAGATGATCACAAGTATTTACAGATATCATTGTTTCCTCTGATATCACTCTTATCCCTGATATTAGTATATACCAGGTAATAATAATAATATTTACAGATATCATTGCTTTCTCTGATATCACCTTTATCCCTGATACTAGTGTGTATCAGGTAATAACAATAATATTTTCTATACACATATATCTGATCCTACTGATTATACTACTCATCTCAAAGGTCAGGGGCTACGTGAATCTATCATTTTTATATACCATCTTCCATCCTATAAATGTCTTTTTCTTCGTTTGTATGGATATTTCTCTTTTTTTTCTCTTTCCCTTTTTTTTTTCTCCTTTCTCTTTTTCCTTTTCTGCGCTGTTTAACTTATAATATCTCTATATACCCCGTGGTAGGATCTATTTTGTGTTCTTGGAACTCGTGCATTGTTTCATATCCGGTATTTCGGTGCCTTCCATCTCGGCAACTATCTAGCGGTTTCGCCCGAGGCTCTGGTCGGTGGTCACCACTGAGGTACGCTGTTGCAGTTCGATCTTTGTGCATGCTGGGGGAGGGGCTTTGGTGGCAAATAGTCTCAATATATAGTATCTTTTTCTGTAACAATATTTTTCTTTATCATTATTATATTTCTATGCGATTTACACTTTATGCTTACCTCATTATAAATGCACTAAAAATATCTACAGAGGCAATATTATTTGCATCATAACATGTTTTACTTACTAAACAGTGCTTTTCTCTAACATTATCAAAATGATTATTGTTATACTTTTTCATCTATAGATTATTGTATACACCTTCTTGTCCCTGAAGAAGCCTGAATGGGCGAAACATGTAGGACCTGATGTATACACCTTTTATCCATCTATTTCATCTATGGTGAAATGCAATTTCATATATGTTGTTTTTCTTTTTCCCTTAATGTTCTGTGTGTATGTAATGTGTAAAATTGGTAAATTATTAAACTTTATATTTTTATATCTACATAAGTCTTGTTTACAATCTTTTGATCTCTGTGGTTTCAGAGCGTTCATACAACTTTAATCTCCAATTAGCGTTCGTATAGTCCCATGCCCTATCCCGTAATTGGGAACCTATTTCTATTTTTCCTCCTAGGGACGGTAACGCTTCTTGGTTAAATACGATTTGTCAATTTGCTCTTCGGTGCTTGCTCTGTATATATATACTTTTTCTGTATGCAATAAAATGTTTACATCTACGCTACAAATTTGTATGTAAGTGGAAATTTTTTTTTTTTAACAAAATAAAACACACTAATGCCCGGTACACACGATCCGATTATCGGACGAATGATCGTCCTTTTTTTGTATGCTAATCTCATGTCGAATCTGATGAGTTTACCAAAGTCACAAAGATTCTCTTATGGCAGAATAAAAAATCAGAAGTGATGTCATGTGTTGTAATGCATTTGTATTGCATTTTCTAAAGACAGCTGTACTGATTAAACAAAAATCGTACGATCTGGCATCGTACGAAAAAAATTTCCATGCATGTCCGATAGGATAAAATCGGATGAACTGTCCTGATCGGCGCTCGGAAGCTCTGTACTAATGATCCGATTATTGTACGATCGTTTAGAAAGCGGCATTTTTCGTACGATTTTCGGATCGTATGAAAGAGCATGACCCGGATAAAATAACTGAAGGCCGAAACAGAGTTAAAGCTACTACCCTCGATATCAGCCTGCCATTTATAAGACACATGGTATTAGCAGCTGTAAGGCTTCATATACAATGAGCTCTGCTTTCAGGGCTATTTCAGAGCTCTGCAGTCTAATCCAGCTTGCAGACCCAAGTCGTAGTTTAGTATGTGTGAAACCTGAATGAAATACTTACCGGTAATAGTTTTCTCCTGAGTTGCAAATCATTTTATGAAGTAGTTCTATCAAATGAAAATATATCGAAAGAACTTTGGTGATAGTCTGCAGACACAGCATTGCATCTTACATTAGGGCACAGTATTTACATGGAGAACTTGCCTAAGGCCGCGTACACACGATCGAATTTGTCCGCTGAAACTGGTCCGACGGACCGTTTCAGCAGACAAATCCGATTGTGTGAATGGGCTAGCGGACATGTCTGACCGGTGGACAAATTTTAAAGCATGCTTTAAAATTTGTCCGCCGGAGACATGTCCGTCGGATATTTCCGCTGGTTAGTACACTAACCAGCGGACATATCTGCCCGCACAAGCATCGAATGGATGAGACGCATGCATGGAAGTTTTTTACTTCCTGGTGCGGTGACGTCACCGCTACGTCATCGCACTGTCTGCCGGCGGGGATTTTGATCCGATGGTGTGTACACGCCGTCGGATGAAAATCCAGAGGAGACATGTCTGCTGGAAACGGTCCATCGGACAGTTTCAGCAGACATGTCCCTCCGTGTGTACGTGGCCTGAGAAGTCCCCAAATGACAAATTCTGAATCATAAGCCCACTACAGAAACCTTAGCTCAAGATGAAAATGAGAAAGCTGCAATTTACTACCTATTTTTTCAAAATGCAAGTCCTGGGGCTGACTTGCTTAAAGGGGTTGTAAACCCTCAAGGTTTTTCACATCCCATCATGCAGCAGACCCCCAGGGCCCCCCCTCCCTTTTACTTACATGAACCTGGTTTTCCAGCGACGGACAAGCACACCAGCTCCAGGTGGTGTCTCAGGTCCCAATTACATAGATTGACAGAAGCGCAGCCATTGGCTCCCGCAGCTGTCAATCAAATCCAATGACGTCGGGAGCAGGAGTCTTGCTGTCCGTGTCAATGGGCGCAGCAGCAGGACACAGGAGTGTGCCCCAACGAGTGCCCCAGAGGGAGAGCAGCTCTCAAATGGGACACTCAAGGAGGAGGAGCCAATAACGCCACTGAGGTACCCCAGAAGAGGAGGATCAGGGCCACTCTGTGCAAAACCAACTGCACAGAGGCAAGTATCACAGGTTTTTTTTTTTAAAACACAAACCTTTACATATCTTTAAACCTTGCCTCCGAAATTGTGATAGGTAGTGAGGAGTGAAATCAACAATTCACACCCTTAGAAAGCCTGAAGGCGGTGATTGGTTTTCGGGGCCCCGTACGCGGCTAGGCTCCCAAAAAGTCTCACACATGTGGTATCCCCGTACTCGGGAGAAGCAGCAGAATGTATTTTGGGGTGCAATTCCACATATGCCAATGGCATGTTTGAGCAATATATGATTTAGTGACAACTTTGCGCAAAAAATAAAATAAAAATATTTTTCCTGCAACTTGTGTCAAAATATAAAATATTCCATGGACTCGACATGCCTCTCAGCAAATAGCTTGTGTCTACATTCCAAAATTGGGGGGGTTTTTGAATTGTCCTGGCATTTTATGCACAACATTTAAAAGCTTTTGTCATACATCACACACTCTTCTAACCACTTGAAGACAAAGCCCTTTCTTACACGGTTTGTTCACATAAAAACATATATATATTTTTTGCAAGAAAGTTAAGTTGAACCCCCAAACATTATATATTTTTTAAAGCAAAGGCCCTACAGATTTAAATGGTGGGTGTTGCATCCCCCCCCCCCCCCCCCCCACAATATTTCCACCCCAGACGAAGCAAGTTATTGCGAAAAACGCGTCGGGACCCCACCGCTGCCACGCATCATTTTTGATCAAGAATGCCTTTCTCGTCCATATACCTGTAAGTGTTTCTAACCGTTTATTAAACGTGATTTATCTACGCTATTATGCTATGTGCCTCTTTCTTTTCTTCCATACACCTGGTTTTGGTTTTCTGAGTCATCTCCAAGCACCATACACCAACACTTGATTGACGGCTTCGCTGTATTACTACATCATGCTGATAGAACTTCCGGTCTCATATTGGATACATCTTCAGCTTTATTATCTTCAGCCTTATTATACTCTTTGGGCATATGCTCATTTGGGTACAAGTGATCCGGTAAGCCTTAATTTGCACCGATGTTGGGCATTTCACTATTGCATGTTACCTATAGGATGAACCATTGTGGATCTGGAATCATTCAACCTGCTCTATTCATTCATCCTGTCATTTATTCATTCATATGAAAATGTGGACTATATTTTGTTGTATACATCACTTGTCACTTGGTGTTTTGTCTACAGACCAATTTTTGTATTTATTAGAGATGTATATACATATATAAATTTCTTCTCACTGTAATTAGCGCTACAATTTTTGTTTGTTTTTCGTTTTGCCACTTTCCTTTGCTCACTGGATTGTTTGTAGCTGCTTCATATTTGGATAAGCGTGGATTTATCTTGTTTTTGTACAGTATTTGCGCAGCAATTTTTCAAACGCATTTTTTTGGGGAAAAAATACACTTATTTTAAAGCACTAAAACACACTATATTGCCCAAATTATTGATGAAATAAAAAAGATGATCTTAGGCCGAGTACATGGATACCAAACACAACATACTTTAAAATTGCGCACAAACGCACAGTGGCGACAAACTACATACATTTTTAAAAGTCTTTACAGGTTACCACATTAGATTTACAGAGGAGGTCTACTGCTTGTACCTCACATGCATGATACAATTGCTGTTTACATATGACTCCAGACCGACGCTTGCATTCGCCTTTGCGCAAGAGCAGGGGGAGGACAGGGATGCTTTTTTTGTTATATTTATTTAGCTTTTTTTATTTGTAAACTGTTCCTTTCATTTTTTTTATTTTTTACCATTTTTATTGTTATCTCAGGGAATGTAAATATCCTGTGACAGGTACTCTTTTTTTTTTTAAATGGGGTCTATTAGACCCTAGATCTTTCCTCTTTCCTCAAAGCATCTGACCACACCAAGATCGGTGTGATAAAATGCTTTCCCAATGGCGCTGTTATTAGCCACTAGGACTGCTTTTACATGAAAGCCGACCGCTGGCTGAAAAGAGCCTGTTGGCTGAACGAAAAAAAGATTGATCGGTGGGTATGCCCATCATTAGAATACCTCCCATCATCCACCTACTTCTAATGATGGGCATACATGCACCATTTATATATGCTGAAGCATTGGTGCATCCTCTCGCAAAAAAGTTATGCCGCGTACACACGGTCTGACTTTTCCACGGGCAAACCTCCGTAGGAATGTCGACCGTATGTACGAGGCATTAGGAGCAAAATCGCCCCTAATGCCCCCATGCTGCTACAGCACTGGAGTCACGGCTTTATATATCGTTGCGGTCAAGATAAATACATCCGCGCAACAGCTGAATGGCGTACCTGAAAACAGTAAAGTAAATTACATACCTGAAAAGAAAGCATGAAAAAACATAATAAAACTTTGCAGAATAGAATACAGTAAAAAAGAGCAGAACAATAGAGAGAGAATAGAGAGGGAGGGAATAAAACGATAATTTTTTTTTTGTGTTTTTTTTTTTTTTACTTGGAAAACACTTCCAAAAAAACTGTTAGCGATCGCAGGGATCAGGGCTGTCTCCTGAAACGCTGCAGTTATGCGTGTTGTGTTTTGTAAGCGACAGTGATCGATCAATACTGCAGTTGGGTGGGTTGGGCTGGGCGGAGGGGCAAAACGCAGGTGCTAGCGGGTATCTGGGCTGATTTTGCTTGCGTTTTTGGGTAACCTAAACTGCTGGGTACGCTAGTATAGATCTGATCAGATCAGGTATCGATCCGTTCAGATACTATACCACTAAGGGGGGTGTATGCTTTTCACGTTGGTGTAAGCGTTACTGGCACTAACCTGGGGCGACGCAGACCCTGACTGACGCTATATTTTAATTGATATCACCCGCCGGGCGATCAGGGGGTTCAACATTTATTGGGTTATATACGGCGGGTGCCCTGATGCTATAAACAGCAAACTAACCAGCATCAACCGTAACACTTATACGGTGATCACTGGTGAAAGGGTTAACTAGGGGGCAATCAGGGGGTTAAAACCTTTGTTAGGTAATATATGGGGGTACCTGACGCTTTATAAAAACCTGGCGGCGAACCTAACTAACTGGCTAACCAGTGTCACTTATATGGTGATCACTGGTGAAAGGGTTAACTCTAGGGGCAATCAGGGGTTAAAACCTTTATTTAGAAAATGTATGGGGGGGGGGGGGTACAGTACATAACGCTATAAAAACCTGGCTGCGAACCTCAAAAAATAACTAGCTACCTAGCGGCACCAGTGACACTAATCTGATCAGAAAACGATAGCTTAGTGACACTGGCAATGGGGGGTGATCAAGGGGTTAAACCTTTATTAGGGGGGGTATGGGGCTACCCTGAACCTAAAGGGGCCAAACACTAACTGCCCTGCAACTTTTTACTGTCACAAAGAACACTAAATGCAGTGATCAATAAATAAATGATCACTGCAATCAGTGACACTGTGACAGGGGGCTGGAGGGGGGGGGGGGGACTGGGGGGGTGAATTGTGCCTGTGTGTCACTAGTGTCAGTGTACTGTTGGGTGCAACTTACTTGTGATGTCTTCTCTCCTCTCGCCGGACGAAAAGACCGGCAGGAGGAGAGATGACATCACTTCCTCTGTCTGTGTTTACATTACACAGGCAGAGGCGGAAGGTGATTCGCTAGGAGCGATCGCGAAGGGGTGGCTAGAAACGAACAGCCGCCCCCTCATCCCAGATCGCTCCCACAGCAAACCGGACCGCCGCAAGTACTGGGGGGGGGGGTGTCACGATCGGATCCCCGACACACGTCAAGACCCCCGACCCACGTCGAAGCTCAAAAACATGCGCAAGTTGCGCATAAAATAGCAAAAAAATCCCTTGAAAAGCTAAAAAAAAAAAGAGCCGAGTTAGGCTTACCGGTAACTTCTGTTTCTAGGAGTCTTCCAGGACAGCCTCTGAGACCTTGGGCTCCTCCCTCCGGGGAACAGGAAACACACACCCCCAAACTTTAAAGACCTGCCTTCAGGCCTCCTTCAGTTATTCAAGAACACCGGAAGACCCTGAAAGACATAAAATACTCTGATATCGTTAGTTCCACAATCCCCGTACCTGTATCAATACCGGGTGGGAAAAAAATACCGGCTGTCCTGGAAGACTCCTAGAAACAGAGTTACCGGTAAGCCTAACTCCGGCTTTCTCAAGTCGTCTTCCAGGACAGCCTCTGAGATGATAAGCAAGAAACACTTACCCTTTTTTTTTTTTTTAGGGTTGGGTCACTGCCTGGAGAACTGTCCTTCCAAAGGTTTGTTCTCTGTGAGAGCAGATCCAAGCGATAATGCCTTGCAAACGTAGAAAACGAAGACCATGTTGCCGCTTTACAAATGTCCTCCGGGGAGGCTCCGGCCCTCTCTGCCCAGGATGTTGCAACTGCGCGGGTTGAGTGTGCTTTTACCACAGGCGGTTGTTTACCCTCAGATTGGTATGCTTGGCAAATAGCCATTCTCAGCCATTTTGCAATAGATGATTTGGATGCCCTATGACCTTTATGGGCACCCGTAAAAATTAACAAATAGTGAATCTGAGCACCTAAACTCTTTGGTGGCTCCTAAATAAATCAAAAGACTTCTAACGTCTAAAGAAAAAGATTCCTCTTCATCACTTTCTGAAGGAGACTGAAAGGTCGGAAGGACAATGTTCTGCGCCCTATGAAATAAAGAAGGTACTTTCGGAAGAAAGTTAGGATCAGTTTTCAGAATGACTATCCTCTAAAATTAACAAAAAAGGTTCCCCAATGGATAGGGCTTGTAAATCACTGACCCTCCTGGCCGAAGTGATTGCTATTAATAAGACTGTCTTTAGAACTATATTTTTTAAGGAAGATTGCTCCAGGGGTTCAAAGGGTTGTTTTCTCAGGGCCCTTAGAACCAGAGACAAGTCCCAAGAGGGACAGGCTTTAACTCCGACGGGTTTGGACCTAGCCAGGGCCTTAAAGAAATTTTTGATAAACTGATTTTGCTGGAGCAGGGTCTCCAGAAACAAGGTTAAGGCGGATGTCTGAACCTTGAGGGTGCTGACTGACAGTCCTAAGTCTACCCCTGTGTGCAGAAACTCCAGTACCGCTGGTATGTCAGCCTGGTCTTGACTCCGTTCTGCTAGCCAGGAGCTGAATCTCTTCCAGACTTTAGCGTATATAGCCCGCGTTACCGGCTTGCGACACTTCAGCAATGTTTCGATTACTTTATCTGAGAATCCGTGTGCTCTCAGCAGCTGTTCCTCAGATACCACGCTGTGAGTCTCAAGCCCTCTACCTGTGGGTGCCGGACTGGTCCCAAGGAGATCAAGTCCTCTCTGTTCGGAAGGACCCACGGTGGATATATGGCCAGCTTCTTCAGGCTGGTAAACCACGGCCTTTTTGGCCAACATGGTGCGATCATAATCAGATCTGTGGGCTCCAAGAGAAATTTCTGAAGAACCCTGGGTATTAGCCTGATCAGGGGAAAGGCATACGCCATACTGAAGTGCCAAGGATGGGTAAAAGCGTCTATTCCCAAGGCTTGATCCGGAGGGTGGATGGAAAAGAACGCCGTTGTCTTCCTGTTCTTCCCGGAAGCAAAAAGATCCACCTCTGGTATTCCCCACTGTGCCGTAATTTTCTCGAATACCTCCCCATTGAGAGACCATTCGTCTTGGCTCACCACTTGCCGGCTGAGAAAGTCGGCTAAGGTGTTCTGGGTTCCCTTTAGGTGAACTGCGGACAATGAGGCCAGGTTTCTTTCGGCCCATTCGAACAGAATGTCTGATATGGCCTAAAGAGGCGGGCTCTTTGTGCCCCCTTGCTTGTTTATATAAGCAATAGCTGTCGCATTGTCCGATCTTATTTGGAGATGGCGACCTAATATCCGTAGGCGAAAGGCTTCTAGGGCCCTTAGAACTGCCCGGAGCTCCCTCTGATTGGAAGACTGACGGGCCTCCACTACGGACCAGGACCCCTGGGCCAATTCCCCTTCTAGGTGGGCCCCCCAACCTGATAGGCTGGCGTCCGTAGTTATTAGGGTACCCAATACTGTCCAAGGCAGACCTTTTTCCAGGCTTGTCTGGAACCGCCACCACCATAATGTTCTTTTGACGCTGACCGGGATGGGCATGGGAAGATCTAGACTTTCCCTTGCCCCGTCCCAGTGCCTCAGCATAAGATTTTGCAACCGCCGCTGATGGTGCCTTGCCCACGGAACTGCCGGGAAACAGCTCGAGATTAACCCGAGAACCCTCATCACTTCTCTGACCCGGACTGTCAAATTGGTCTGAAGCCGGGCCACTGCTTGTTGTACTTTTTGTATCTTCTCCCCAGGAAGGAAAATCTCTCTCCACAGAGGAGATCCTGTACCCTAGATATACCACTTCCTGCGAGGGGGATAACTGGGATTTTTCCCGATTGATTAGCCAACCCAGGGACTGAAGGAAGGCTTGAGCTTCCTGCAGGTCTTTCCCCAGCTGTTGCTTGGTGGGAGCGATGAACAGGAGGTCGTCCAGATAAGGTATCACCAAGACGCCTCTGATTCTCAGTGGGGCCAGAGCCTCCGCCAAGACCTTGGTAAATACTCTGGGGGAGGAAGACAGGCCAAACGGAAGGGCCCTGAATTGATAATGGATTATCTGTGGACCCCTCTTTACTGCCAATCTCAGGAATTTCTGGAACTGAGCATGTATCGGTATGTGCAGATACACATTCCCTGAGATCCATAGTTGCCATAAAGCAACCCTGGGACAGAAAGTTGGTTACAGAATAGATAGATTCCATGCTGAAACCTTTGTATTTTACGTACCTGTTTAGGGGACGGAGGTTTAGGATAAGCCGGAATTTTCCAGAGGGTTTCTTCACAACGAAAACATGTGAATACTACCCCAGGCCTTCCTCCTCCTCAAGACCTTCTGGTCCAACAGTTCCCCTAACAGCATTCCCAGAGCTTCCGCCTTCTCCCGGTCTCTGGGTAGTTGGGTAACCAAAAACATTGGCGGGGGAAGAGTATTGAACTTCAGCCTGTAACAGTTTTTTTTACTATGTCTAGCACGAACGGACTTTGCGTGGCTTCTCTCCACTGTGGAAGGAAACCCCCCAGTCTTCCTCCCACAGGGATCAAGACGTCACTGGGTCTTAGGGTAGGGTTGAGGAGGATTAAATAAGATGCCTCCTCTACCGCGCCCCTTATGGCCTGCCCAGTGCTTCTTGGGGCGAACGTCTTTTTCGTTTTGCTGCCTAACGCTTCGTTTCGGGTTTCTTTTTCCTTTCTGGAAAGGATTTCTTCTTATCCTGGGATCTCTCCAATGCCTCCTGGAGGCCGGATCCAAACAGATGATCGCCCGAAAAAGTAAGTCCACATAGCCTCAGTTTTGAGGCTGCATCTCCTGTCCATATTTTAAGCCATACCGCCCTTCTGGCCGCATTGACCAATGCCGCTGACCTAGCTGCTAGCCTGACCGACTCAGAAGAGGCGTCGGCTAAAAACCCCACTGCCTTGAAAAGTAGTGGAAAGGACTTCTGCTGTCTAGAGGTACCGGCATAAATATGTGACTGAAGCTGAGTCAGCCAGTATTCAAGGTTTCTAGCCACACAAGTGGCTGCTAAGGCTGGCTTTAAACGTATGGAGGAAGTGTCCCACGCTCTCTTAAGTAACACATCTCCTCTCTTATCCATGGGGTCTTTTAATGACCCCATGTCATCAAACGCCAAGTCCGTCTTTTTGGACAATATAGCTAAAGGAGCGTCCAACCTAGGAACCTTATTCCATGGGTACTCCTCACTAGTCTCAAAGGGAAACCTCCTCTTAAGACTACCTGAAAAAAATGGCCGCTTTTCTGGTTGTTCCCACTCTAGCAAGATAGTATCTATCAAAGACTTGTGTACGGGGAATACCCTGGCCTTCTGCACACCACCCTGATACATTTGGTCGTGTTTTGAAAGCACTACTGGTTCCTCCCGAATTTCCAGCGTGTCATAGATGGCTTTTAGCACATCTCCTACGTCTTCCAAGGACAATTTATACCTAGTCCCCCTGGAGGATTCTTCCATGTCAGAGCCTGATTCTGAGTCTAACTGAGATGGGGACCCTGAGCTGGGAAGGCTACGATCTTCCCTTTCCCATACTGCCTCCGTCTCTACGGCTTCTGACAGCGAGGGAGCACTATTTGCCCTGGTAAGGGGAAAGGGTCCCTGGAGCCTAGCCATCATTCCCCTAAAGGATTGGAAAGTGGAAGATAGTTCGCTTTTAACCGAGGAGAAAAGTTTTTGGCATTCTGGCATAGGGTCATCTTTTACAAGATTGCTGACACATTCAGGACATAATGTTTTTTTCCAATTTTAACCCAATTTTGTCCCGCACACGGCACACTTCCTCTTGGGCGTCTGAGTCCTTTCCTGGGTTTTAACCTAACAGCAAAAAAAGGACCAAAACAGACATTAATAATAATGCCCACTGACCTCACACACACCACTGTGCTGGCTCAGTAGAGGAAGTGCCCCAACCCTCTCCAGAAGTTCTCCACCCGGGAGGGACATATTGTACCCCAAAAAAAGGTATCTAGCCCCCCCTGGTAAGAAAAGTCCTGCCCTCGCCCCTTACCTGGGAGGCCCCGGAGCCTATCGCACTGGTGTCTGAAGCCTGTGTCGCCTCCTCCATGCTGTTGGCTCCGCTCACGGCCTCGCCGAGCGTCTGAACCTTTGCTCCGGTGTCTGAACTGAGTCTTCTCGGCGCCCTCAGATGACGCTGTTCCGCCGGAAGCACGTGTCACTTCCTGCCCTTGGAACGCAGTACCGCCCCTCAATGTGGAAGTGCATCCGCTCGTGGCCAGCCAGCGTCTCTCGCCGCAGCCAAGCTCCGCAACGGCTCCCCGCCAAGTGAAGCACCCGAATGGCGTCTCTCGCCCCGGAGAAGTCCCCAGGCTAAAGGTACCGTGCGGAGGGGAGCTGGGACTGCCGTCAACGGAGGTCCGGCTCCTATGAGCTCTAATGGCAGCATCCGAGCAGCAGCCCTCCCTTACCAATAGGACAGGGGGGTGCCCAGACCAGGGAAGAACCATCTAGGTGTCATCCAGGCAGCCTCTGTTCCTTGCGTGCTCCTTCCCTTCCGGTGGGAAACACAAAATAACTGTAGAAGGAGGCCTGAAGGCAGGACTTTAAAGTTTGGGGGTGTGTGTTTCCTGTCCCGGAGGGAGGAGCCCAAGGTCTCAGCGGCTGTTCTGGAAGACGACTTGAGAAAAAACAACTATGCTCAGGTGTAAATGCGGCCTGATATAAACACGGTAGGGCTTCCACCGACTTATACTCTTATAAAGTATTTGAGGAAATCAAAGTGAGAAAATTATGAAAAAAATGCTAAACCAGTGAAAATCAAAATAAGTAGACCTAGGCAGGTAGCAAAAGTTATATGCAATCTGCAACTTTTCCTTCCCTACGCTTGCTTTCTTTCCAAGCCACCCTTTTGGTACTTTAACCACTTAAAGCGGAGCTCCACCCCGATACATATTTGTTTTTTAAAAAATCTGAAAAAAAAAAAAAAAAAAATACTCACCCTAAATAGGCTGTTGCTATGCGGAAGTCCCGAATCTGCCCTCATGATCCGCGGTGCTGTTTTCTTCCTCCTCCTCTTCTCGGTGTCTTCTTGTGTATCCCAGAAAGCAGCCGGACCATTCACAAAGCGCCGCGTTGCTCGCACATGCGCAGTAGGGGGCGCGGGCGCCTAGGACAGGTAAGTGTCATTCAAAGTCAGCAGCTACACTGTTAGTAGCTGCCGACTTTGGAAAAAAAAAAAATGCGGGTGGAGCTCCGCTTTAAGGACCTTGCCTGTTTTTCAGATTTGGCGTTTACAAGAGTAAAACAGTTTTTTTTGCTCGAAAATTACTTAAACCCCCCAAACATTATATATTTTTTTCTAACACCCTAGAGAATAAAATGGTGGTCATTGCAATACTTTTTGTCGCACCGTATTTGCACAGCGGTCTTTCAGGGGAAAAAAAAAACACTTTTTTGAATTACAAAAATAAGACAACAGTAAAGTTAGACCAACTTTGTTTTATACTGTGAAAGATAATGTTACGCTGAGTAAAATGATACCCAACATGTCACGCTTCAAAATTGCGCCCGCTTGTGAAATGTCGTCAAACTTTCACCCTTAAAAAATTTCCATAGGCGACGTTTAAAAAATTCTATAGGTTGCATCTTTTAGGTTACAGAGGAGTTCTAGGGCTAGAATTATTGCTCCCGCTCTAACGATCACAGTAATACCTCACTTGTGTGGTTTGAACACCGTTTTCAAATGCGGAGGCTACTCACGTATGCGTTCGCTTCTGCGCTCTAGCTCGTCGGCAAAATGTATTTGGTTTTCTTATTTATTTTTATTTTATTAATTTTTACACTAAAAAAAAAATATGGGTCACTTTAATTCCTATTACAAGGAATGTAAACATCCCTTGTAATAGAAAAAAGCACGACAGGTCCTCTTAAATATGAGATCTGGGGTCAAAACCTCAGACCCCATATTTAAACTAGAATGCAAAAAAAATTGTGTCATTTGAAAAAATTACAAGAAAATGTCCCTTTAACCACTAGCCGACCAGCCGCCGTGGTTCTACGGCGGCAGGTCGGCTCTCCTGGGCGAGAGCCGGTAGCTCTACGTCGGGACTTTCGCGGCCACTAGGGGGCGCGTGTGCGCCGCCGGCGCCCCGCGCGCGCTCGCCCCCGAGTCCCGCACGCGTGGCCGGCGGGCGCGATCGCCGCCGGGCACGCCTGCTCGTTCTTTACAGAGCGGGGAACGAGCGATGTGTGTGTAAAGACACAGCGCTCGTTCCTGTCAGCGGGGGAAATGCTGATCTTCCGTTCATACAATGTATGAACGGAAGATCAGTGATTCCCCCTAGTGAGTCCACCCCCCCCATACAGTTAGAACACAAATAGGAACACACTTAACCCCTTCCCCGCCCCCTAGTGTTAACCCCTTCACTGCCAATGGCATTTTTATAGTAATCCAATGCATTTTTATAGCATTGATCGCTATAAAAATGCCAATGGTCCCAAAAATGTGTCAAAAGTGTCCGATGTGTCTGCCATAATATCGCAGTACCGAAAAAAAACGCTGATCGCCGCCATTACTAGTAAAAAAAAAATATTACTAAAAATGCCATAAAACTACCCCCTTTTTTGTAAATGCTATACATTTTGCGCAAACCAATCAATAAACGCTAATTGCGATTTTTTTTTACGAAAAATATGTAGAAGAATACTTATCGGCCTAAACTGAGGAAAAAAATGTTTTTTTATATCTTTTTTGGGGATATTTATTATAGCAAAATGTAAAAATTATTGCATTTTTTTCAAAATAGTCGCTCTATTTTTGTTTATAGCGCAAAAAATAAAAACCGCAGGGATGATCAAATACCACCAAAAGAAAGCTCTATTTGTGGGAAAAAAAGGACGCCAATTTTGTTTGGGAGCCACGTTGCACGACCGTGCAATTGTCAGTTAAAGCGACGCAGTGCCGAATCACAAAAAGTGCTCTGGTCTTTAGACAGCAATATGGTCCGGGGCTAAAGTGGTTAAGAAGCATGGGCGGAAGTGACGTTTTGACGGCTCTGGTAAGCTGCGGAGAGTGCAGGAGAGCAGCAAGAGGGGGCCCTCTCCCGCCATTGAGTACGGTGATCTCGCTGCGAATCCGCCGTGGAGACCACCGTTATCGTTTAGAGTACCGCTCACTGAAAAGATGGATATCTTGGTTGTGGCAGCAGCTTCTGCCGTTACCGAGATATCCATCTTTAAAAAAATTATGTATATATACAGTGAGGGGTCCTTAAGTGGTTAAAGCAGACTTCAAAGTACAACTAATGCAAAGATTAAACAATATTGCTGTCAGATTGTCTTTTTTCTTTCAATAGATTTTTATTGGATTTTAGAAAATTACACATATCTAGTATACATATGCAGTAAGATACATCATGAAATACAGTAGCAATACACAGCAATACAGAGGTCGCAAATAAACAATCTAATACACAGGAATATTCTCATAAGCATAGAATCTAGTTTTAAATGAAGACAATCAAAAGTATCTACAATACAAACTTCAAGTACCATCAAGGAACAATACATGCAGTAAAAGGAAACAGTCAGAATATAGAACACAGTGTCTCCCACAATAAACAAAGAAATGTTCACAGCAGGCATAGGTGCTGCTGCAACCAGAGAACCTCAGAAAAAAATAAATAAAAGGGCATTCAAACATATAAACGTTTATCATTTTGGTCGTTCCATATTACCCAAGGATGCCATAATGTATCATGTTTATGCAAAGTATTCATAGAAGTGGCTAACATGCGTTCATACGTCATATGTAAATTGGTCAGATCTATAGCTTCAATAACAGATGGGGGATGAGAGTCTTTCCATTTTCTAGTGATGGATAACCTGGCAGCAAGAAGAAAGTGGGTGACAGAACTGCGTACATGAGTTGGAAAATCATTGATCCCCAGGGTTAGTAAAGCCAAAGCTGGGTCAGGTTTTATCGGGGAGCCAATCAAAGCAGATATGATGTTAAATATGGCTTTCCAATAATTTGCAAGTAGGGGACAACTCCATAAGACATGTAGTAGATCACCCTTAATGTCACAAAGTCTCCAACATTTATCAGAGTTTTGGCTGCTGAACTTGGACAGTACAGCCGGTGTATAGTACCATCGTAAGGTTATCTTAACTGACAATTCCCACAGGGACGTACACTTGGATACTGATTGATTGATTTTACATGCAGTAAGCCATTCATCACAGGAAAATGACTGTCCTAGGTCCTCCTCCCATTGTATATGGGAGGGAGATTTCACAAAGGTTCTCTTAAGTTGGAATAAATTATAAAAATGGGAAATCCCTCCCTTCTTTGTATCACAAGAATTTAAGAAGGACCATGCTGATGTGTGGAGGTAAATAGGGGCAGTATTCAATTTTTGTAAGCAGCGTGTAATTTGAGTATAATGAGAACAGTATGTTGAAGGCAAGGCAAATTCCGATTGCAATGTAAGGAATGATTTGATTCCGTTTTTGTCGTATAAGTCTTGTATATACACAATGCCTTTCTCACTCCAAAGGTCAAAAGGAACTTGGTTCACAATTAAACGCAGCACTCGAAGTGGTATTTTCACGTCAATTTTAGAGTCTAGAATTTCAGCAGACTGAAGAATTTTCAGCCATGTCGTGATAGACACCTTTATCGTCGGGGACAAATGCGTAGGGATTTTGATGCCCATATGTGCTCCAAACAGCCATAAAGAAGTCTGACCCTCTTTGACATAAGTGGATTCGATCATTCCCCACATTGTTGTTGGAGAAGAACGAAACCATTCTTTAGCTTGTGTCATAATGGATGCATAAAAGTAATCCTGGAAGTCGATATAGCCCACTCCACCCCACATCCTATGTTTGATAAGTTTATGGTGGGCACACCTGGATTTTTTGCCATTCCATATGTATCTAGACAATAAAGATTGAAGAGATTTAAAAAATTTAATAGGGACTGGGATGGGCACACTTCTAAATACATATAAAATTTGCGGCAGATGGATCATTTTAAACGCAGAGAGTCTACCCCACCAAGAGAATTCATTCCTTCCTAGTTTGAGCAAATCCAATTGTAATTTATTTTTTAGGGGAACATAGTTATGTACAAATAGGGATTTAGTTGTTCTCGTAAGGTTTATACCAAGGTATGAAATGTTGTTCTCCGCCCATACATAGGGGAATGTGTTTTGGAGAATGTTGTTTGATATAGCGTCAATTCCAATGTCTAGCACATAGGATTTTGTGGTATTTACTTTATAATAGGAGATCCTTCCAAACCATGACAGTATATTTTGTACTTCCACTAGAGATGTACATGGGTCAGTCAACATTAATATAATATCATCAGCAAATAGACTGATCTTATGGACTTGAGGACCAATAGTAATGCCCGAAATTTTAGGATGAGACCTGATATGTTCCGCCAAAGGTTCTATCATTAAGTTAAAAATCAGGGGCGACAGAGGGCAACCCTGACGAGTTCCATTAGTGATATCAAAAGGTCGGGATAGTAGATTAGAAGTAAAAACTCTTGCATTTGGGAATGAATATAAGGCAAGTATAGCTTTAAGAATAAGTCCCTGGAATCCAAATTTCTGTAGAGCTAATGATAAATAGGACCAGTTCACTCTATCGAACGCCTTCTCTGCGTCCAATGATAGGAGCAGAGAAGGCGTTCCAGTCATATTAATATTGTGAATAACATTAATTAGTCTTCTAGTCGCATCAGATGTTTGACGTCCCTTGATGAATCCAGTTTGGTCTATATTTATAAGGTTAGGGAGAATATCAATCAGTCTATTAGCAATTATTTTAGCATATATCTTAAGATCAATGTTGAGTAGAGAAATGGGTCGAAAATTTGGGGGGGAGGTAGGATCTTTGCCAGGTTTGGGAAGCGTGATAATCAATGCGGAGAGCATTTCCTTCGGAAAGGACGACGAGGATGCAACATGGTTATAAAGGTCTCTCATATGGGGTACCAACAATTCCTTAAACAGTTTAATATATTCTCCAGAGAAACCATCAGGGCCTGGTGCCTTGGCGCTGGGCATAGAGTTAATGGAATGTATAATTTCAATGTCGGTGAAAGGGGTATTCAGTAGGTCAAGTTGATCATCTGATAATTTAGGCAATTTTAAAGGAGAGAGGAAGGAATGAATCTCGTCAATGGAAGGCTGTTGAATAGTGCCGTCATTGTTAAGGTTATACAAATCACTATAGTACGAGCTAAATAAATCAGCCATTTTTTGCGGATTTATAATTTTTTCTCGAGTGACGGGGTCAATAAGGTGCGAGATTTTAGTCTTTTGTCTGTGTCCTTTAATACGAGATGCCATAACTTTACCTGCCTTATTATTGGTGACGTAGGAGCGCGCCTTTAACTTCCTAAGTTTGAGGTCATAAGATTCCAGGAGCATAGAGCGTAATTCGTGTCTTAAGTCATAAAGTTGGGATTGGAGAGTCGGAGAGGGGTTAGCCCTATTTTTTGAATCAATGTCATTCAATTCCTTCGTTAGTTTATCTAGTTTTGCAGTCCGTTTCTTTTTGTATTGCGATCCAAGTTGGATCAAAAGACCACGTACATAGGACTTATGTGCATTCCACAATACCGTCGGGTCGGATACGGAGCCCACATTGTTAGAGAAAAATTCAACTAATTTTTCAGAAATATATCGAATATTATCCGGTAGTTGTAGAAGGTAGTTATTTATACGCCATAAGTGTGATTTTTGATGAGAATTTGCATTTTTCAATTTTATGCTAATGGGTGCATGATCCGACCAGGTGATATCATGGATGCGGGTGTCAATTACATTTTGTAGCAGCCATTTATCAGAAATAAACAGATCAATCCGAGAGTAAGTGTTATGACGCGGGGAATGGAACGTGTAGTCCCTTTCAGCCGCGTGATAACACCTCCATACATCATAAAGATCATTATCCATAAGAAAGGACGCAAGGGGAGAAGCAAATCTTTTGGCACTGGAAGAAGAGTCCATAATAATATCTGGGACCAAATTAAAGTCCCCACATATTAAGAGATGACCTTGCTGAATTTCATTAATTTTCTTCAGAACAGCTTTGTGGAATTTCATCTGTCGAATGTTGGGTGCATATACATTCACAAGCGTGTAGATAACATTATCCAGGGAACAGACCAAAATGATAAACCTGCCCTCAGGATCCAAGGTGCAACCTAACTCTTGGAAGGACAAAGAATCTCGTATAGCTATCATAACTCCCCTCTGTTTACGGGAGTAACTAGCCTTAAATATATAAGGGAAAGATTTATGTAAGCATACAGGCGAATTTTCTAAAGAAAAATGGGTTTCCTGTACACATAAAACATCACAACTATTAGTCAATGCCGTTTTCCACATGGATGCTCTTTTGGCTGGATGGTTTAAGCCATTGGCATTGACTGATAGAAAATTAATGGACATTCTAGCGTGATGTGAGTTGGTTAAGCTATTTGAATACACTCACAAATCTAGAAGTCTTGTGGGAAATATGATTTTTTTTTTTGTTTTTTCTCTTTTGTCCTTACTTCCCAGAAGATATAGGGGAGTGCAATATCAGACAAGGCCGATAAAAGCGTCCCAATCAGGTACTTGACAAACAACTAAGCCAAACCACAAATAAACAAACAAAAAAAAACTTAAAGCAAAATCAAGACAGATAAATAATTACAAATATTCAGGGATTGTAGGGACAGTCCCTAGTTGTGTAGAACAGAATATTTGTATGAGTAAAACAACTAAAAGAAAACAAATAGCAAGAGTCGGGTACAATATTAAACCGACTGTGTAGGGGTATTAGTTCAAAAATATTCAAATATTAGATCACTACAGAACAGAACACCAGGGGAATTTGTTGACACGTAAACAAGAAAGGAATTTGCAAAAACAAGGGAAAAGTTTCAAGACATTCATTTCCCTTTAGGAGGGTGGTAACCTTCGCGTGAGTTGCGCCCGAAGCGTGATTTTTCCATAGCTTTCCTTTCTCCAGCGGAGACATCCGGATTTATACCCCAGGAGTTCAGAAGTTGCAGTCCTTCCTGAGGCCTTGAAACTGTGACAGTCATACCGTTGTTGGTGATAAGCAATGTAGCAGGGTGTTTCCATTTATATGGTATTTTATGATCGATCAAGGCTTTTGTGATTGATCTCAGTTGCCTCCTCAGGTTTAATGTATATTGTGACAAGTCAGCGTATAGATGAATATCGTTATACGGGTCAGGCAGCGTTGATAGTATTCTAGCCTGTGTCAGAAGCTTTTCTTTGGTAGGGAAGAAATGAACCCTCATAAGAACATCCCTTGGGATAGATGCATCCATATATTTCGGTTTGGGTATACGGTGTATGCGATCAATCATGCGCTCTATTTGAGAAGTCTCAGGCAGAAGTTTAACTATCAAGTCATCCACATATTTAAGCAGATCACTCGGAGACACAGACTCAGGTATCCCCCTCAGCTTAATATTATTTCTTCTCGAACGGTCCTCGAGGTCCGCGAGCTTGGCTTTGACCCACAAAGTATCATCAGCCTGGTCCTTGTACGCACCAACAAGATCATCAATGGTACCAGATTGATTCTCCATTTTGTTTTCAACAGTAAGGACTCTGTCTCCCAGACCTTTCAGTTCAATTGATATGTTATTCATCATTACTGAAAAGCTTGTCATGAGGGATGTTTGCAGTGTCAAGAGCATATCTTTCATTGTGGTATCTAGTACTGGCATCCCTGAGGTAGGATAGTTAGCTATAGATGCAGCGTTATGACCCATTTGGACATGAGGTAAAACAGCCATATTGGGAAGGGATATCTGCAATGCGTCATCAATTCTCCTCTTAGATTTAGCCGGGCTAATCGATGATGGACTATGTGGAGGGGAATTCAAATCCTGAGTGTCTGGTTGTACAGAGCCCCATAGATCAGGGTTGTCATCAGGAAGGTCTGTGTATGAGGAAGGCTGTGACGCAGTTGTGTTGCCATTCCTGTCATGAGGCAGTTTCCCCACAGAGGCTGACATGGCGCAGGGATTTATAAGCTTTTCAGCTGATTTTTTGTCCTTACGTTTTCGAGTCAGCATCGGATGTGTTCCGCCACGGGAATTCGATACTTTATATCCGATCTTGTATCGAAAATCGATCGTTTCGCCGCTGTTTTCCCCGGTGTTCTGTCGGAGCTCCGTGCTCAAGCGGCCATTCAGATCGCGTGCAAGCCACGCCCCGCTGTCAGATTGTCTTTGATCACAGAGACTCTGCCAGCAATATTTCTAATGAATGTACAATGAGCCACGCCTGTACAGATCAACGTACAATCTATGCATGCCTTGGTGCCAGGGTAAATTGACTTTGCAACTCAAGATGGCCAAAGACGCTGAACGTGGAAGGGGATATTGCAAACATTTTAAGGCTCCTTTCACACTGAGGAGTTTTTCAGACGGTATAGCGCTAAAAATAGCACCTAAATACCGCCTGAAAAACTCCTGCCCAGCATTCTCAATGTGAGAGCCCGAGGGCAGGAGAGAAAAAAAAAAATCTCCTGCAAGCAGCATCTTTGGAGCGGTGAGAGGAGCGGGGTGTATACCGCTCCTTCCCATTTAAAACATTGTACTATAATCGTACTATACCAGATCGTATTTTCTTTTAATCAGTACAGTTTTCATCTGAAAATACATTACTTACTTTGTTGTACGAGAACTTTGATAGGGAGACTAGCATCCAAAACAAAACAAAAAAAAGGGGGCCGATCCGATAATCTAACCATGTGTACTAGGCTTTAGACTACCGAGCTATGCTTCACCTCAAAAAGATTGCAAATGGCAAAGTTTGACAATGCCCAGCATATCCTCTCCCAGCAAGCAATAGCAGAGTGACACCAGGGGGAGAGACCAAGAAAGGTTATTTATAAAGTAAAAAGGACACTGTCTTAAATCGCACATCACAGGACAAACAAAAAGGTAATTCGTAGGCAGTCCATACATATGCAATTTTATTAAAATTGGGGTTCCTGTGAGGAGCTAGACCTCTTACAGTTATCTCTCTGAAATACCTAACAGATATTTGCCAGTTGCTCCCACACCATGGCAAAGGTAGCTGAGAATTCCTATCTGAACATAAAAGGTCATCGAGAAAGTATCGCCTGAAAAAGTTTGTGAGAAAAAGAATGTTGCCCGAGAGCCAAATTCGGCTTACTGCCCCATAAAGTAATTTGTTGAGGGAAGACTGTCTCCTGAAATAAAGAAGCCTAGTCCACGCTGTCCTGATCCCCTACATCTGCACAGTATTGCCACAGGAATGAGCCTCCTCAGAAGGCAGGCAGCCAAACAAACACACAAAACAGCAAAGGAAACCATGTGCCCTGTACCAACGGATCCTCACAGCTCTCTGTGGTGGTGCCGGGCCTGGCCATTTGTTCCTATAGGTGTGGCATGGAAAAAACAAACCACTGCCCGCACACCCTTAATCTCTCCAGCGTGCCCAATAGCTTTGTGGGATACGCCTTTTCACATCAAGAGTCACCAACACATACAAGGAGCAGAGCAAGAAAACCAACTCAATCTTCACTAGCTGCAGGATAGGCATACCTAATGGGGTCTTCAGCGATTGGGCACTGGTGAAGCAGAACAGATCCCTAGACCTGTAAAGCACCCCTCAAGTAACTTACAGATAATACCACCTGCCAAAGTAAGCGCCACACGTGTTGGATGCCATGCCAATGCAGCTTACATGCCATCTACGTTCTTTCACTGGATTCAGGGAACTGCTCCTTTGAGATATAAGCATCTATAGAAAATCTATCAGTAAAACTGCCACTGCTGGAGAGCTTTGAGACTCAGCAGAGAAAGTCCATTCTAGTAGAAATCTGCATCAAGAGCTGTTTATCACCAAAGATACATGCAAAATACCTTGGCAATGTTGGTAGTTGGCAAAGCTTGACATCTCCCAGCTTAAGCCCTCCATTTGCCAATTTGTAATCACGGAGGTGGAGCATAAGTCTGAGAATTAACTATCCTGTAATCTACAAGAAATATATGATAAATATAAGCCCATGCCCCATGAGGATTTACAGAGAGGCACTTAATCAGTGCCTTGGCCTGCACACATGGATACTAGCTACAGCTCAGTCCTAGAAGTCATGATTAAGCACTCATTTATAGCGCGAAACGCGTCAGCCGTTTTACTCCTGTGTTGTGTGCTGCGACTTGTAGTGCAGTTTTCCTTTTTTTTTTTTAATAAAGACAACCATCAAAGGTTTTTTGGAGTGCGGCTGTCCATATTTTCTTTTTCCATCAGTCCTAGAAGTAACAGGTTCACTGGTGTGCGAAAGATAGTTGTAGTTTAACTACTCAGCTCCAACTTTATAGGAAGATATGCATATTGTCTAAGCAGCCTGACTCTTACAACATAGTGATAGTTTTGGCATGCAATTTTTCTCTTTCAATTTTTTTTTATTGAAGATTTAAAAGGATACATAGCATAACCTTATGCAGATACATAAGCTAGGTTGGCATATCAGTGAGTTCCAAAACAGTATCCATCAAATAAAAGTAGTAACTGGAGAGCAGAACAATAGATAAACAGTTTTGCTTATCGGATTTTCACCAGCTTTAACATTAAAGTGGAGCTCCAGCCACGGTAAAAAAATTTTTTAAAGTCAGCAGCTACTAACAGTGTAGCTGCTGACTTTAAATAAAGACACTTACCTGTCCTAGGCGCCCGCGCTGATGGGCCCCCCGATGCCGGTCCCACGATCGCTCCGGGTCCCGCGCCGCCATTCACAATATGGGAAACAGGCAGTGAAGCCGTACGGCTTCACTGCCCGTTTCCTACTGCGCCTCCGCGAGTCTCACGCTGGCTTGTGAATGGGCGCGCTGCTCTCTGAGAACACACACAGTTCCCAGGAAGCAGCGCGCCCATTCACAAGGAGAAGAAGAAGAAGAAAACACACCGCGGATTAGGAAGAGGCAGATTACGGACTTCCGCATAGCAACAGCTATTTCGGGTGAGTATTTTTTTTTTTTTTTCAGGTTTTTTTTTTTTTTTTTTTTTCAAACAACATTGTAAAATGTTGTTATACTGGGTGGAGCTCCGCTTTAAGTTAACCTTTACACAGAAAAAAACCTCCATGGCACTTAACCTCCATGGGTGATTACCTGTCATTGCCTGTGCAGCAGTTTGGGGGTCTGAAAGCCCCACCCTATTTGCCTGTGTTTCTTTAGGGCTTCCAGGATCGATCAGAGTGATTCTGATTGGTGAAATTGGCCATGTGGCAGCAAGTGACCAATCAGAATCACTAGGTAGAAAATTAGGTCTTGTGAAAAAGTAGGTACCTTGTTTTTGTAAAGAATTAGGGAATTGCTCCTTACAATAAAGACACAAACGCAGATACGTCTGACAGACACGATAGCAAGGAATTAGGCCATTTTGCAGAAAAGATTTTCCCTGATGGGTTCAAAGGGTGGTTTCAGCAATACAGAGAGAACCAGATTAAATTCAAAGAAAGCAGTGTGCTGTAAGAGACCTGACCTGAGACACACCTTGAATTAAGGTTTTAAAAAGGATAGCAAGGCCAGATGTTTTTGAAAAAGAATGGGCTATACCAATGGAAAGGCCAGAACGAAGGCAGCAGGCAACAAAGGATTTCCAGGTATGATGGCAGGGCTTCCTGGAAGAGGCTTTCAGCTTTCAGCAAAATATGAATGACAGACTCCGAGACCCCTCTGTCTTTTAGAACCTGGGCTTCAACAGTGGTGCCATTATAGCCAATTAGAGAAAAGCTAGAGAACCTGAGACAGCAGGTCTGGCCTGTTGGTAAGAGGGCAGGGGTCGTCTCCTAGTAGTTTGAGTATGCATGTGTATTCTGTGTTCATCAGTGCTAGTTTGGCGCAATGACTATTAACTGTTTTCTATTGCTATTTTGTGGAGCAGATGGGATAGAATTCACATTAGAGGGAAAGCATAGCATGAACTAAGAGCAGGGAATTATTAAAAGGCATAGAATGCCAATGCCAGTGGATCCTTTGTCCTGTCTACAAACAGGGGTAGCTTGTTGCTGAATCTGGAAACCTAGATATCCACTTTCAGAGTCCCCCATCTCTGACATATCAGGTCGAAAACATAAGCGCAAAGGATCAGTTACCCTTGGTCTAGGCAGTAAAGGCTGAGGTAATCTGCTTTCCATTTGTCTACTTCTGGGATGTATATGGCCATCAGAAATCACTGGACAGTCTCTGGCCAGGAGATGATCAAACTCGGTGGTTCTCAAACTCAGTCCTCAAGTACCACCAACGAGCCATGTTTTCAGGTTTTCCTTTACTTTGCACAGCTGATTTAAATCAATATCAATAACATGGTATAGATAAGAGACATTTTATCTAAGGGAAGTTCCCAAAACAAAGCCTGTTGGGGGTACTTGAGGATGCAGGTTGAGAACCACTGTTCTACAGGAACAGACCCCTTTGTGAATTATTTTACTTTTATTTTAATTTTTTTTGGCAACGATTTTTGGAGGACTGAAAATCTATTCTGGAGTGACCAAATTTTCATACATTTCCTATTCTATTTATTAACAGGGATATTCTTTTGGAGACAGGGGAGAGTCAAGAGTGACAACAAAGCTTTTGCACACAGAAGTGAGCATATTCACATTGGCAAGGTGGTTTATAGGAGCCTTAGGATAAGAAATTCTCTGCAGCCTCATACGATTCCTCATCATTCCCTGTTAAGTGTTCCTGTTCTAGGCTGTCCATATCTGGATCAGACCGAAGTTAAAATGGTGGAATGACCAATTAGTATAGGGTCCCCACGAGAAAGCCCTTACCTCTCTGCTCTCATCTGCTTCAACTATTAAACAGCAGGAACGGAGGCAACTGTTGTTAAATTAACCCACCTATTACCATGTCTGTATGCTCACAAGGGAGGGGAAGAGAAGGGAGGGGGAAGGGGGGATGGGAGTCGGGGAAAAGGGGGGGGGGGGGGACACAATAAAGATAATACTCAACATTGCACGAGGTGCCCGTTAGGGGTGCAGGAATTAGTTAATCCAGTATATAATCACGAAATTTGTAATCTGTCTGTACTTTTTGACCTTGGAAATATGTATGCTAAAAGCTGAGATAAAATAAAAAAATGAATCTTGCATTTTGGAGGCCTGGACAGTTAGGCTTCATTTCCATGGACTTTTTTACAGCCACTTTTTAAGCATTTTTACAGCTTAAAAACGCCTGTCCATGTTCATTTGTTGAAAAAAAACAAAAAGTTTTTTTTTTTTAGCTGGAGCTCAAAAACGCTGCTGAGGTGTTTTTGAGCTTCAGCTAAAAAAGAAAAAACTTTTTTTTTTTTCAACAAATGAACATGGACAGGCGTTTTTAAGCTGTTTGAGCTTGTCTGGCGTTTTTACAGCTCTATTGCTGGAGCTTCAGAACGCACTGGTCCAGGTTTTTTTTTGCAGCTTAAAAACGGCTCAGCCATCTACAGCTCAAAAACGTCATGGTGGGCATAAGACCTTAGACTAACATGGAGAGACGTTGTTAAGCTGCAAAAAACGCTCAGAAAAGTGGCTGTAAAAATGTTCATGAAAATAAAGCCCAATGGCTAAATCAAACGTGTTAGTCGCTAAATAAATTGTGATATAATTGCAGAAAAATCTATTTTAGTTTGATGGACAAATTGTTGCATACCTGACAGAGCTAAAAACAGATGCAGACCATTAATAAAATTGGGCCCTGCTCTGATGAAATGCAAGCATTTTTATGGAGGTTGACTGTGCAGGTCCTTCAGCAGAGTCAACGTTCATCTGAGTTTTTGCTATGGCTCCCTTTTGCTTGGCTTCTGCCATAGCGATGGGTGAGGTTATTCCCTTGTGGGGTACTCCTAAAGTAGGGTGTGGAATATAGAGTAAGCCTGTCAGGGAAGGATACACACTGCAATCCAGGTACAGACTGCCAAGTAGCAAGGTTCTCATGGCAAAAGGATGGGAGGAGATGCTCAAGTACCTTATAAGAGCTCAAAGTGTGCGACCTGTGGTGTGATAGAACACCTGGCCACTTCACAAGCTCCAAGATGTTGAGTTTTAGCGCAGTTTAAAAAGTTTACATGGTAAATTAAAACCCAGAGTCTCAGTTTTACAATAACAGTCAAATATACAGGGTGACCCTGTCTTACCTGTCCCTATAATAGGGTTAAGGTTTTGCCTATCATGGTAGGTAGGCCATGGACCTGTAAAGCCACCTGTGGCTAAACATGTTGCACAAAGTGCCAAGGTGAGTGCCCATGCAGGATCCAGTTCCTGAAGCAACATCACAGGCTATCCCCACAGCATTTGGTCAGGGTATTGTTCCCAAGGTTTTACAGAGGTCACACCAATCTGGATGCACTGCTTCTATTGTTGTATGTAGAAGTAGTTGATTAAAGGATAGGAAGATACAAATAATAAAGTAGTTAATCTAAGACTGATTTCTCCAGAAGCAAGAAGAGGTCCATCACCTTAGGACACTGGCAAATAAACTGAGGACTTACAGAGCAGGTAGGGTCATAGGGGAGGCACACAAAGGGGCATGTCCTCAAAAGCTTGCCATGGGTCTGTGAATACTTAGCCTGTGTCCTGTATTGAACAATTAAAACACACCCCTCCAAGTGACATGTTGTACATATTGCTGGTAGAATTCAGGAACTTATTAAAATACCTTTTTGTGCTTTTAGCGTCTGTTCTTCGATTTGTCGAAGGCGTTCAATTAGCTCATCCTTTTCACGTTCTATCCTCTCTTTTTCTTTCTCTGCTATTTCTCTTTTCTTCTTTTCATTTTCTAGCTGTGCTCTAGAAGGGAATAAATGTGTCCAGTTAGGTAAACAGAGCATATAATTAATGATAATTTACTAAATGTGCTTCCTAATGTCTGGCAAATCACCACAAGACAATCAACCACAGTATTTATGAGGTTCAGACACCACTAAAAACACATAACGCAGCTCTTAAAGTTCAATCCCACTTCTGCATACATTTTAAAGAATGCAAATGGCACTTACAGTGCAACTATAAACATTTATTTTTCCCTGTAAGAATGGGAGAAAAGTTAGAGAGACACTGTAGCCATTCAGAGCAAAGTGACAGTGTGTGCAAAACCACCCCCCACCATTTACTCGCCTGTCTAAAGCTTCCTTGCTATATATTTTTCATCACAGCAGCCACCAAAATACCCAGCGTCAGAACTCAAAGAGCATTGATATAACCCTCTCAATCATTTGCCAGTGGTTAGACCAAGCAACTGGCTGCTAAGCAAATGCACTGCATCATGGGGAGGAGCATGCACCCTCAATATCTGAAAGCACTGGATATTTTGCCATGGTGGCCACAGGAGGAGTGATGTGGAGTGGTTAAGAGGCAAGTATAAGGTTTTGGGGTTAGGCTTTACCAACTATGTTTTTACACTTCTATTGAACTTGGATAATTTGAGCCGTCGTGACCGTCAGCTCCTACGCATATGTGCGGGAGTGACATCACACGACTCCGGCCAGTCACAAAGCCGGAGGCCATGGCTCTGGAAGGAAGAGGGGTGAATAAAGAGGAAGTACCATCAGGGTTTACTTCCTCTTTAAAGTATAATTAAAAAGGCAAAACTTTTTTTACCCCTTTTGCTGCCCAATGGGGAGATTTACTGTCCCATTGTAAAAACAGACAGGGGCAAAGACAGCAATACAAATCTGACAGCTGTTCCAATCCCTCTCCCCTCTATCCAAATCTCAAAGAAATTTTAAACCCAAACATGAAAATATAATATATTTTAGCTTACCAATCTATCCATGTGTTTTTTTTTTGTTGCCATTTTTCCTTTATTTCTCCTTGTGATCCTGCCAGTAACACACTTCCTGTAGTAGTAGTAATAATAATAATAATAAAGCAGACACCTTTGGATGGCAGCACCGAGTCTGGGGAGGGGGTAATGTTAGACTAGCTGATTTGGATGCTGAACTCCAGCTAACACTTGAAAGTTATAGCAAACATTTTTTTTTTCTTTTGGGATAAAGGTTTTACTTCAATGAATAAAAGTTGATAATTGTAAGTACCCTTGTCAGTCTTAAATGGTTTGTCTCAAACCTTTAACTGCTATAGATGGGTCTGATAAAAGGAAGTTGAGAAATACCAGACTGTATCCCCATATATAAAAATAAAAAAAAGCCTAGGACCCCTTTTACACTGGGGCTGCGGACACAGTAAAGCGCCACTTATTTTAGTGGCACTTTAATGCCGTTTGGCTGCTAGCAGGGCACTTTTAACCCCAAAGAAGGGGTTAAAAACACCTGTATTGCACCACTTCTGAAGTGCTTTTCAGGTGCTTCGATAGCGCTGCCCATGCATTGCAATGGGCAGGGGCATTTTTGGAGCGCTCAATACAGCACTCCCAACCTGCCCCGAAGATCAACTTGCAGGACTTTTCTGAACGTACCCGCAAGCACACCACTTGGGTGGGAAAGCACCCATTGCAGAGAATGGGAGGCAGTTTTCAGGTGTGATTTCTAGCGTTAAAAAGGCCTGTGAAAGGGGTCTAAAAAATAAAACAAATGCAGTCACTACATCGAATAATTAGTAAGCTGCAACTTAATACATTTTTCTTTTGGTTTAATACCAGTTTTAAAAAAGGTTTTGCCTTTAGTTATAGTTTACTTTTTTGGGTTTACATTTAATCTAAGGCACCCAAGTCCCGGATGTGGAGTTGGCCTTGATGAAAACATGTGGTAAACATGATAAACATAATAGGCTGCATCTTTACATATTGTGCTACTAAACCTAACCAGCAACTGCCTAAGGCTACACTGCAAATCGATATAAGAACATAAAACAACTGGTGAAGGATGAGTCAGGGCACTTTGTCCTGGCTGCATAATCACCTGTGCTACTGACAGTTGCTCCTGGGATTCAGAACAAGTGAGAATAGAACCTGTTCCCAGGGCTGGGAAAAGACAGCTGGATTCACTTAAAAGCTAGACGTTTCAGTCTTCATTTGTCACAGTACCTAATTTAAAGGTGCTTCAACAACAACTAAAGAGCTTCCAACCTGAACTTGAAAAGAATCAAGGACTATGAAATCAACTGGTTTTTGATGTACCATACTATTTTTATTGTTTTCCTATTAAAATTTAATAGGTTATTGTGATTTGAAAAACCATGCATAAACAGTTTTTCACAGTTAGGCCCCTTTCACATGAGCGGACAGTTCGTCCGCTTATTACAAGTCCGTTTACGGACTTGTAATGGGCCCCTATGGGATCCGTCCGTTAGCGGATGATGCATCCGCTAACGTCTGCCTAAGATCCACGTCCGTTTCTTCCGTCTGAAGGATCGGATTGGATGAAGACGGACAGACGGTCCGTTTTCATCCGATTCCCCATAGGGGATAGCGGAGGAGAGACAGGGCGGTCCCTGCACAGTGTGCGGGGACCGCCCTGTCCGCCGACAGCTGAGCGGGACCCCCCACTGAGCCGACAGACACACACAGAGCGGACTGAAAAACGGACCGCTCCGTGTGAAAGAGGCCTTATAGTGAATTATATGTCAATGTGTTCTGCATACAGTACATTTTTAAACAGGCGTTTACTATATGGGAGTGGTCTCCAAACATGGCCCAAGGATCAAATGTGGCCCGTTGCTAGACTTAATCCAGTCCCTCCCAATGACACCAACAGTTGGGCATAATTTCTGCCACTGACACTAATGATGGGGTAATTCCTCCCACTATTATTGATGAGGCACGATTCCTCCCAATGACAACAATGAAGCACTATTCCTCCCACCAAAACCAATGATGGGACACAATTCCTCCCACTAACACCAATGATGGGGCACAATTCCTCCCACTAACACCAATGATGGGGCACCATTCCTCCCACCAATACCAATGATGGGGCACCATTCCTCCCACCAATACCAATGATGGGGCACCATTCCTCCCACCAATACCAATGATGGGGCACCATTCCTCCCACCAATACCAATGATGGGGCACCATTCCTCCCACCAATACCAATGATGGGGCACCATTCCTCCCACCAATACCAATGATGGGGCACCATTCCTCCCACCAATACCAATAATGGGGCACCATTCCTCCCACCAATACCAATAATGGGGCACCATTCCTCCCACTAATACCAATGATGGGGCACCACTCCTCCCACTAATACCAATGATAGGGCACCATTTCTCCCACTAATACCAATTATGGGGCACCATTTCTCCCACTAATACCAATGATGGGGCACCATTCCTCCTACTAATACCAATGATGGGGCACTATTCCTCCCATTAATAACAGTGATGGGGCACCATTCCCCCCACTAATACTGCCAACCCTAAGGCCATATCTTTTCGTACTGATGCTGGGTCTGGTACATTCCCCCCCCCCCATGGGTACAAGCCAGCCCCCCTGAAGTCTGAAGGACAGTAAACTTGCCCTTTCTTTGAAAAGTTTGGAGACCCCTGCCATACAGGCTATTTCTCTTCTGTGTTCATAAGGTGGCCAGCACAAACCTTTTGAAATATATTGATATTCCTTTGTTTCTCATCCTTTGAATTTTATAACAACATAAGAAAAGTCTTATGCCGCGTACACACGATCATTTTTTGTGATGAAAAAAAATTACGTTTTCTGTGAAGTAAAAAACAACGTTTTTGAAACGTCACTTTCAAAGACGATGTTGCATACACACCATCGTTTTTTTCACAAAAAGCGAGGTTACGTTCACCACTCGTTTCCATTGAAGCTCGCTTCATAACTAGCTTCTGGGCATGCGCGGGTTGAAAAACGTCGTTTTAAACAACGTTTTTGCTACACACGGTGACTTTTTGTGAAACAAAAAACGACGTTTTGAAAAACGACAAAAAATTCAAGCATGTAGGAATTTTTTTTTGGTCGTTTTTTTTAAGACAAAAAACAACGTTTTGCCCACACACGATCAATTTAAATGACATTTAAAAAACAACGTTTTTTTTCATCGCAAAAAACGACCGTGTGTACGCGGCATAAGAGTCTAAGAGTGTTTACTTCTTAGGGTTTGTAAGCAAGTTTACTGTACCAACTACATGTCATTTTGGGAAACGATTGAAATAATAATAAATAAAAAAAACGTAACTTTTTGGGCAATTTTGCCGGTATATTTACAGTCTAATAAAGCATCAGTGTTTACTTTGGAGGAACAAATGAATTGCTTGCCTAATGCATTTACAGTTTTATGAATAAGTGAAACTATGTATAGTACTAGATTAAAAGTCACACCTTAAAACGGGGGTTCACCCAAAACATTTTTTTTAACATTACATTCAGGCGAGTGGTTATAACAACAATCGGCTCTTTTTTTTTTTTAAATCCTTGCTTTACATACTGTTTTAGAAATATATGTTCACCGCGGCTTCCGGGTATAATCTTCGGAACTGGGCGTTACTAGTTGATTGACAGGCTTCCGACGGGCGGATACAGCACATCACGAGTTGCCGAAAGAAGCCGGACTGCGAGTCGGCGCCATACGGCGCCTGCACACCGACGGTCAGCTTATTTCGGCAACTCGTGACGCGCTGTATGCGCCCGTCCGAAGCCGGTCAATCAACTAGTAATGCCCAGCTCCGAAGATTATACCCGGAAGCCGCGTTGAACATATATATCTAAAACGGTATGTATTGCAAGGATTAAAAAAAAAAAAACAAAAAAAAAAAAAAACAGCAGATTGTCATAACAACTCGTCTGAATGTAACGTTAACCCCTGCTTTAACCACTTAAGACCCGGACCAATATGCTGCTAAAATGACCCAAGGTGTTTTTACAATTCGGCGCTGCGTCGCTTTAACAGACAATTGCGCGGTCGTGCGACGTGGCTCCCAAAAAAAATTTGCGTCCTTTTTTTCCCCACAAATAGAGCTTTCTTTTGGTGGTATTTGATCGCCTCTGCGATTTTTATTTTTTGCGCTATATACAAAAATAAAGCGACATTTTTGAAAAAAAAAATCACTATTTTTTACTTTTGTTATAAGAAAAATCAAATAAACTAAATTTTAGTCAAACATTTAGGCCAAAATTTATTCAGTCACATGTCTTTAGTAAAAAAAAAAAAAAAAAATCGCCCTTGTGCCCAGCCGTTCCATTCTGTGGACGTATAAGTGCGTGCGGCGGTCCTTAAGTGGTTAAATACAAAATCACACCTTGAAACATCTTCATGAACTCCCCAGGTGCTTGAATGCCCTTTCCACATCACATTCCATATGACAAGGACCAAGTGGAGCCAGAGATTGATTTTAGCAGAAATCTAAAGCCAACTTCAAGTCCAAAGGAGAAAGAAGATTTGCGATCCAAGGCCCCAGACTATGGAACGCTTTACCAACCAGCATTCGGTTGGAGGAGAACCACCTAGCATTTAGGAAAAAGGTCAAGACTTTTCTCTTTTGATATCAAAGGAGACAGGAACAACAAGCGCCCAGAGGCGATTCAGTTCGCATGTGCCGCGCTATATAAGTTCTCATTCATTCATTCATTCATTCATTCACATTACTTCACTCTGGATTTCATGGCTTTAAAGGCGGTCAGGAAGCTATGCATTTATATATGGATCCAGTTTAGTGGCTTTTATGTAACTTGCCCAGACATTTCTTCAATGCATCTGTGGGGGCAGCCATGGCTGTCACACAGGCTGGAGTTCAAGCATGTCTGCCTTTGTTCATCAACATTACATGAAGAATTGAAGAGACTAGTAGTTTACAAAACAAATTTGTGCTTTCTTTAAAAGTTCTAAAGGCTCAAGGTTTTTTACCAAAACCTTCTGCACGCAGCAGCTCCCTGAATACTTACCTGAGCCCCATCGCGATCCAGTGATGTGCACGAAAGTCTTGACGCTTTGGGGACTCTCCCTTCTCATTGGTGTTGGCTCCCACTGCTTTCAATCAAAGCCAGTGAGCCCATGAGCAGAGGGGGCGGGGCCTACTCTGGCACACTTGGCAGGAGGGTAGAGCCAGGAGCGCCTGCAGGGGACCTGAGAAGAGGAGGATCGGGCTACTCTGTGCAAAACGACTGCACCGAGCATGTAATCATAACTTGTTTGTTATTAAAAAACAAACAAAAAGACAAAAAAAAACATGGACTTTAAAATCACTTAAACGCTTAAAAGTGACAAGGACATATAATTTCTGGCACAGGTATTTTCTGTACCTGCTGAGCCAGAAAAGTGCAGATGTATCTCGCTTACGTTTCGTTTTCGATTTAGATGTACCGTACCTAAAACTTCTTCTACATTTGTCTGGCCATACACTGAACACAATTTGGCAAGTTCGGCATGCAACAGCTGAATTATGATCATTGTGTGGCCGCACTCACTTGACAGAAGTCTATTTGGGGGGGGGGGGGGGGGGGGTGTTTCAAGGGATGTGATTGAAAGGATTGTTTGATTGACTTTGATGTATGGGATGTGTTGGAAAGGATTGTTTGACTTGTAAAATACGTGCTGGAAAGTTTCCCTGGATCAGGGGTTGCAGCAGCAGATCATTGCTATCGGACAGTGGTGGGTACAGCTATCAGAATTCCTCCAACTACATCATTTACGTGGATAGAAGAACCTGTTATGTTAGGTTTTTGTTTTTTTTCCAGCCTCTTGGCTGAAACGAAAAAAACTAAAAAAAATATCAACAAAAACCAGTGTATGGATAGCTTACTACAAAGATAATTCTAAACAGCAGATCCTGGCAGCAAACTATCAGTACAACAATAATACTAACACAGGTGTAAAGTGCCATATTCTAATACAAGATAATACAAGAGGATTACAGATTTCCTCCTAGACATTACTGCTGCCTTCTTTAATAAAGGCTGTGAGCTGTATAAATTCGAAGTAACCATAACAGCAAGTCAAGCTAAATTTGGTTAACCGCCAACATTCTGACACAAATATCAACTTCTAAGAAAGACTAGAAGGTAAAAACAAATACATACCACTGCAGCTTTCTGGAGGTACCCGATACAAATCTGTGCCGAGTAATCTAGTCTAATCTGATCATACAGTGGCAGCGTAGAGCTCCACGGTGATAATAATTAAATACGTACAGTTCAATATTCTAAGCTAAAGACCCAGAAATGTAGACGGGAAATTGTTAAGCCAATTTGTATAATTATATTCATTGCTGGAAAGAGGAAAAGCTTAAATGTCTTATGAGTATCAAGTGTCAGTAATGACATGACCTGCAGGTCCACCCCTGTCCTAATGCATAGAATCCTCCAGCCACCCATTACCTCCTCCTCCTGCCCTTCAATAACACCGTGCCACACAGAGTTCATGAAGGCCAGACAACTAAATACACACAGAGAGGAGTAATGTTACAAATACTGTTCAATGTACATTATGAGCTTCTCATTAAAGCCACAAGATGCTTGCTGATACTTGCTTGACAGACTACATAAACACTTCCTATTTTAAACAAGAATGTTCCTCATTCTCAATGGCTTGAAAACAGCATACCTACCGTACTGAATGCCATTTTCATGTTGATCTGCAACTTCTTTATCCGATTTCTCTGATGGTTATGATTTTATACTTTTTCACCTAGTCAAATGCAGCATCGTCCACAGATACCGCATGAGAGGGAAGGTGCAAAGCACTACCGTATATACTCGAGTATAAGCCGAGTTTTTCAGCATATTTTTTTGTGCTGAAAATGCCCCCCTCGGCTTATACTCGAGCCCCCTTTTTGCGCCTGATCTCCCGGATTTGGGGACCCGATACCGGCCTTGGCACACATGTAGCCCCACTCTTCCTCTACAAGTGTGCAAAGTTTGTTGTCCGGGGGACCTATGGCCGGGCAGCACCGATTTTTAAAACCCGGGCACCCCTTCCATAGACTCAAATGTTAAACGCAAGTCGAGGCATGGGCACAGTGAGGCACCCTGGGCATATACTCGAGTCAATACGTTTTTCCAATACATTTTTTGTGGTAAAATTAGGTGCCTTATATTCAGGTCGGCTTATACTCGAGGATATACGCAAGTCATCCACAGAGCAGAACTGTAACACAAGTTGAAAGATCTGCTTGAGATTATAAACCACAGACTAAAGCTGCCAATACATATTCAGTCGGTTGGTCAGTTGGTTCAGCAGCTGAATTTTGAGCCATTTGTGCACACTGTGGATGAACAGAAGCATGAACTTTCGGATAGACAGCAGGAGAAAAAGGTCAAAGGACTATAAGTGCAGTAATCACCACACCTGTATTCCATTGATAACTGAAAGTCTGTCTGCCAAGGTTGAAGGCAAGACTTCTTGTTTATTCATTCACAGATCTTGTGAATGAATGACGTGGCTGCGTAAGGTGGGGCAAGATGTTACTGCCTAAATATGGGTGCAACATTTAACATCCTCTAAAAGGTGGACTTTGTCTTTAAATTAGCATTTATGCAAGGCAGGTCCGTGACTGCCATTCCAAGGAGTACATATATGATCGCACCATACCTTTCCAGCTGTTTCTGATGCTTCTCTTCTCTGGCCTGAGCCTTCATCTGCTGCACCTCAATTGTGTCAGGCTTCCTCCTTCTCATGTAGAGTTCATGGTTGCCCATACATAAGGCCAATATACGTTTATTTATTCTTAAACGGGGAGCATAAAATACAAAGTCCTGAAAAAAAAGTAAGCAAATACTTACAAATCTACTCTTGTTACTTTCTACAGAAATGTATATAAAACAACCCTCAAGCACATCTGAATTATACAAACATTGCAGACTGAATTTATACAAACTCATCTTTTTCTATAACGCTACCAGATGCACGTTATATCCTGAGCTATTGTGTTGTGACGGGGCCATGCGAACCCCTCCCCCCATTAGCTTAAAGCGCTGATTGGATGCCTATAGGCAGACCTTTTTCTTTTTCAGTCATGCCCCTTAGACAGAAGCCAAAAGTTCAGCTGGGTGATTTCAAACCAGCTGCCATACACACGAGCCAAATGTCGTCCGATGTTCAGCCCATGTGTACGGGGCTTTACACGGCAATAGGAAATGGGCTCCTTTTGCTCATCTCCCTTCCCCAGTCAGAGCTCTGCAGTAAAGTGACCAATAGAGGCCAGGTAAAATTTAGATACTTGTACAGCTTTAATTAAAATTAATCTACACACACTTTAACCACTTAAGCCCCAAGCCTGTTTTTCAGATTTGGTGTTTACGAGACTAAAACATTTTGTTTTGCTATAAAATTACTTAAAACCCCCAAACATTATATTTTTTTTTCTAACACCCTAGAGAATAAAATGGCAGTCATTGCAATACTTTGTCACACCGTATTTGCGCAGCGGTCTTACAAGCGCACTTTTTGGGGAAAAAAAAACACTTTTTTAAATTAAAAAATAAGACAACAATAAATTTGGCCCAATTCTTTTACATATTGTGAAAGATAATGTTACGCCGAGTAAAATGATACCCAACATGTCACGCTTAAAAATTGCGCCCGCTCGTGGCATGGCGTCAAACTTTTACCCTTAAAAATCTCGATGGGCGACGTTTAAAAAAATTCTACAGGTTGCATTTTTTGAGATACAGGAGGAGGTCTAGGGCTAGAATTATTGCTCTTGCTTTCGTATTTATTTTAATTTTACCAATTTTTAACACTAAAATAAAAAAATTATCACTTTTATTCCTATTACAAGGAATGTAAACATCCCCTGTAATAGAAAAAAGCATGACAGGTCCTCTTAAATATGAGATCTGGGGTCAAAAAGACCTCAGATCTCATATTTAGTCTTAAGTGCAAAAAAAAAAAAAAAAGGAAAATGTCATTTTTCAAATGACATAAAAAAAAAATGTCTCTATAAGACTCTGGGTGGGACTGACGTTTTGACATCACTTCCGCCCAGCAGAGCTACGGGGATAGATGGGGGAAATTTTTCCCTCACTCGCATCCCCACTGAGCACGGGAGAGGACCCGATCGCCTCCGCCGCTACCGACGGCTCCGGTAAGCGGCGGGAACGCGGGAGGGGCCTCGTCCGCCACCGATAATGGCCATTTTGCGGCGATTCTGCCATGGAGACCGCCATTATCGTTTGACCGACAGCCCACTGAAGAGATGGATATCTCGGTTGTGGCAGCAGCTGCTGCCGTTACCGAGATATCCATCTTTAAAGTGCCGACGTAGAACGACGGTGGGCGGTCGGCAAGTGGTTAAAAGTGTATGCAAACCCAGCCAGTGAATTTTTTTTTTTTATCTCAAGAAGTCTCAGACTTCATGTGCAGGATGTCAAGTTCCTGCACCCCAAACTTACTCATCCATGTCTTTATGGACCTTGCTTTGTGCACTGGTCCAAATCATTTGGTGGTGTGGGGTTGTTTTTCGGAGGTTGGGCTTGGCCCCTTAGTTCCAGTAAAGGGAACTCTTAAGGCGTCAGCATAGTTTGGGGATGGCCCCTTCCTTTTCCAACACAACTGCTCACCAGTGCACAAAGCAAGGTCCATAAAGACATGGACGAGAGAGTTTGGGGTGCACAGAGTTCTGACCTCAAACCGATAGAACATGTTGCCGGGAATATTCTTTTCTCTCCATAAATATTTGTTTCTCTCCGGGGATTTTCTTTTCTTGCACATTTTTTTTTTCTATTACATTACTCGCACGATTCTCCCATCATTGATCTGAAAATCGGCCGTTTTTCCAAAAATTTACAACATGTCGGATTTCTCAGATTTATTTGCCAAAATCGGCTATTGCTGCAGCCCACTAATGGTGCGAAATACAAATGAAAATTCTTTGATACGATTTTAGCAAGAAAATTCTTTCGAAATTCGAACTGTGTATGGCCGGCTTAAGATTGGGATGCCATAAAAGTTCATCTGTGTTTGAAAATATAGTAATTTTATATATATATATATATATATATATATATATATATATATACACACACACACACACACACACACACACACACACAGTTGTGCTTATAAATTTACATACCCTGGCACAATTTATCATTTTTGGCCATTTTTTCAGAGACTATGAATGATAACACATTTTTCACTCATGGTCAGTGTTTAGCTGAAGCCATTTAATGTCGAACTGTTTTAACTGTTTTTTAAACTTGTAATGACAGCAGAAACTACCAAAACGACCCTGATGAAACGTTTACATACCCCAATTTTTAAATACTGTGTATTGTCCCCTTTAACATCAATGACAGCTTGAAGTCTTGTGTGGTATTTGTGGGTGAGGCTCTTTATCTTCTCAGATGGTAAAAGCTGGCCATTCCCATGTGCAGCTTACTGGCTGATTAATGCAAATGTTCCTCCAGTATTTTTTTTATTTTTTTATAACCTACTGCATTCATCTTGCCTTCAATTTAGACCAAATTTCCTGTGCTTTTGTAGCGCACACATCCCCAAAACATCAGCGATCCACCTCCATGTTTCACAGTAGGAATGGTGTACCTTTCATCATAGGCCTTGTTGACTCCTCTCCAAATGTAGTGTTTATGTTTGTGGCCAAAACGCTCAATTTTGGTCCCATCACTATAAATGACTTTGTGATAGAAGGTTTGAGTCTTGTCTCTGTGCTGTTTGGTGTAATGTAAGTGGGATACTTTGTGGCATTTGCGTAGTAATGGTTTTCTTCTAGCGACTCGACCATGCAGCCCATCTTTCTTCAAGTGCCTCCTTAGTGTTCATCTTGAAACAGCCACACCACATGTTTTCAGAGAGTCCTGTATTTCACCTGAAGTTATTTGTGGGTTTTTCTTTGCATCCCGGACAATTTTGCCAACAGTAGTGGCTGAAATTTCAGTTGGTCTACCCCACTGTGGTTTGGTTTCAACAAAACCCCTCCTTTTGATTAGAGTTTGAACACTGCTGATTGGCATTCCCAATTCCTTGGATATCTCTTTATATCCCTTTCCTGTTTTATAAGTTCAACTACCTTTTCCCGCAGATCCTTTGACACTTATTTTGCTTTCCCCATGACCCAGAATCCAGAGATGTCAGTGCAGCACTGGATGAAAGATGCAAGGGTCTCTCAGGAGTCCAGAAACTCATTGACTTTTTACACACACACACACACATTATAAAACATATCACAGATGAGGATGGTTACTTTTAATAGCCATTCAAACCCCTTTGTGTGCATGTTATCAGGCCAAAATTTACCAGGGTATGTAAAATTTTGATCAGGGTCATTTGGGTATTTCCTACTGTCATTAGGATTTAAAAAGCATAAACACGGTCGATTGATAAATTGCTTCAGCCAAACACTAACCATGCGTGAAAGAAAAGTTTGTAAACCCTTAGGCCGTGTACACACAATCGGTCCAAACCGATGAGAATGGTCCGACGGACCGTTTTCACCGGTTCACAGATTGGTGGTCTGATGTGCGAACACACCATCAGTTCAAAAACTGATCGTGTCAGTACGCGGTGACGTAAAACACAACGACGTGCTGAAAAAAATTAAGTTCAATGCTTCCAAGCATGCGTCGACTTGATTCTGAGCATGCGCAGGTTTTTGGACCGATGCTTTTGCGTACTAACCATCGGTTTGGACTGATGGTCAGGCGTCCATCGGTCCGATTTTAAAGCAAAAATATATATATATATACACACACACACACACACACACACACACACACACACACACACACATATATATATATATATATATATACATATATATACATATACATATATATATATATATATATATATATATATATATATATATATATTACATACACACACACACATTTCAACTTTGTTTTAAGCAATTATGCTTTAAATCTGGTACTTGAAGGACTACAAGCCTGGGTGCACACTATTGCAAAAACAGACATCGCATATGATTTGCACCACATTGCAATGTCTGTGCAATGCAAATTCAGCCATACCGTTTGTATGGCTGAAATCGCATTGCATTAGCATGAAAATGCTGCAGGAACTTTTTTTTTGCACTGGGATCACCCATGCAAACAAACAGATTCCTGTCCAAAATCACAGTTCATGCTGCAATCCGATCTGAGGTGTCATTAACTTTGTATTGACACCTGCAGCGGTTCACAAAGAGCAGTGTGAAGGGAGATGCGATGTGGAAACCCGCACAGGAATCACGCTGTTTCCTGCATTGCAATAGTGTGAACCGGGGCTAAAAGACTAATGGAAATAGCACCTGCTGTAGAAAGTCAACAAGTAACAAACTTTCAACTCATGTGTCTAAGCCACTTCTCTTACCGGCGCTTTCTTGTCAATGGGTTTTATAACAAACTTTTTGTCATTAAATGAGATGTTCCTGATTTCACTCCAAGGAAATCCTATTTTAGGTGTCAACCTTAAGAGAGAAGAAAAAAAAAAGGGCACTTTAATACTTAATTGACAATGGGTTTCAGAGGCATTAGGAATATAAGGGAAGATTTTTATCTGCACGGAGCAACAGGTTTTCAAGCAAACTATCAGAAATGTTACGCACTCAAAATCATGACAGCAGAGTCAAATTCAACAGGATTGCTGCCACAGATTCTTATCCTCAGCACTGTATTTGTGATTTGGTGAGGGTGATGCTATGAATCTTATTGAACTAATTTTAACACAAAACCATTTCACTTAATGACATTTATTTTCAGTATATGGGTACTGCTATGGGACCCAGCATGACACCCCAATATACTAACCAGTTTATGGATGACCTGGAGGACGAAGTAGGTAACAGCACGCAACAAAAGCCATATACATACCTTTGCTATATTGATTATATTATCACCATCATTTAGACAGAAGGTGAAGACATTGTTCACACTTGCTCAAAATACTGATGCTTAACAATCACGTCTATAGCGTTAATGCAAGTTGTTGAGTTTGTGTGGCATTTAACGCATGTTAAAAACCCCGTTTTTTTTTTCTTAGCCGCTTTGAACAAGGTTTAACTCCTTGCAAATAAATTGCAAACTTGCTGCAAAGGCATGCCAGTGAGTTTATGGTGCATCATCATAGACTTGAATAAAATAAGTCGATCCTTCAACTCCTCCTTGACGCTACGTTACACTTTATTTGTGAAGTGCAGCCATACAACGCAAACACTTCATGTTTCTATAATGCAAACAGCGCTGTGTGCTGTCCAGAGTTTTAATTGCAGACTGCTTTAATAGAAGTTTGAGAAGAGTTGAAAACATGCCTCAAACTCCTGCTTTTAATGCCAGTGGAAAAAGGCCCTTCCTGCTTAATACATTGTACCCATCAAACTAAAAATGGACCATTCAAGCACATGTTAAAGGGTAGGTTGAGCCTTTGACAAAAAAATACAAGTAAATGCAAATTATTATAGGAGCCTGTAAAGCATTGCACCAGCAATCAATCAGCAGATCGCTGATGCCATGCAGGTCTTTTGCACATCTGTCAGTGTATTGGCTTGCTCCTACCTTGTACGAGGAATCGGACATACAGTATCTCACAAAAGTGAGTACACCCCTCACATTTTTGTAAATATTATATTATAGCTTTTCATGTGACAACACTGAAGAAATTAAACTTTGCTACAATGTAAAGTAGTGAGTGTACAGCTTGTATAACAGTGTAAATTTGCTGTCTTCTCAAAATAACTCAACACACAGCCATTAATGTCTAAACTGCTGGAAACAAAAGTCAGTACACCCCCCGCCCCCCTAAGTGAAAATGTCCTAATTGGGCCCAAAGTGTCAATATTTTGTGTGGCCACCATTATTTTGCAGCATTGCCTTAACCCTCCTGGGCATGGAGTTCACCAGAGCTTCACAGGTTGCCACTGGAGTTCTCTTCCACTCCTCCATGATGACATCCCGGAGCTGGTAGATGTTAAGACACCTTGCGCTTCTCCACATTCCGTTTGAGGATGCCCCACAGATGATCAATAGGGTTTAGGTCTGGATACATGCTTGGCCAGTCCATCACCTTTACCCTCTTCTTTAGCAAGGCAGTGGTCATCTTGGGAGGTGTGTTTGGGGTGATTATGTTGGAATACTGCCCTGCGTCCAAGTCTCCACAATGAGGGGGATCATGCTGTGCTTCAGTATGTCAAAGTACATGTTGGCATTCATGGTTCCCTCAATGAACTGTAGCTCCCCAGTGCTGGCAGCACTCATGCAACCCCAGACTGTGACACTCCCACACACGCTTGACACCATCTGAACCAAATAAGTTTATCTTGTTCTCATCAGACCACAGGACATGGTTCCAGTAATCCATGTCCTTCGTCTGCTTGCCTTCAGCAAACTGTTTGCAGGCTTTCTTGTGCATGATCTCGAGAAGAGGCTTCCTTTTGGGATGACAGCCATGCAGACCAATTTGTTGTGTGCGGCGTATGGTTTGAGCACTGACAGGCTTATCCCCTCACCCCTTCAACCTCTGCAGCAATTCTGGCAGCACTTGTATGTCCATTTCCCAAAGACAACCCCTGGATATGACGCTGAGCATGTGCACTCAAACGCAATGCAGAAGCAGTGGTGGTGTAATTTAAGCTTGTCCACACGATATCTGGTGTAAATCTACACTATAAAATTAGTGCAACTTTAAATGTACAATTCTTTTAAATGTACAAGTACAGTAATTTTAATGGTAGGTTTATTTCAACACAAAGACATACAGAACAAAAATATACAGAAAAATGCATTTCAAAAAAGTTATAAATGAATTTGCATTTTAATGAGTGAAATAAGCATTTGATCCCTTTTAAGAGAGAGTGATCATAATCTCAGCTCCTTACCTGTATAGAAGACACCAGGGAGAAAATCTTGCCGACTGATAGGGGAACAAATACTTATTAACCACTTCCCTACCATGAGACGTCATTTGACATCCTGGACTTTGGGGGGGGGGGGAATCTGAATGATGCCTTCAGCTACAGGCTTCAGATATGCTTATCAGGCGGTGATTCTGCGCACCATAAGAACAATCATAGCGGCGGTTCCGGGCTTCGGAGGCCCGAAGAACGAATTGACCGCCACCGGTTGAGGAGGATAGAGATTACCGGTGACCAGATGGTTACGACGTCATGCCCGGGTACCCGGAAGTAAACAAAGCCGCAATTGCGGCTGAAACAATGATTTTTTTTTCCCGATCGCATGCTTTCCAGCCTGGAGGAGAGATGTGGGATCTTATTGACCCTGCATCTCTCCATAAAGAGGACCTGACACACAGGAGGAGAGAAGTATCAGAATAGGCGCGGTATGGAAGTGGTTAAAATGCAAATCAATTTATAACTTTTTTAAATGTGTTTTCCTGGATATTTTCTCACTTTTAAAATAAACCTACCATTAAAATTATAGACTGATCATTTTTTTGTCAGTGGGCAAACCTTAAAAAAATCAGCAGGGGAACAAATACTTTTTCCCCTCACTGTATATAAAACTATTTTAAGAGAAATTATTTCAGACGCCAAATCACATACAAAACACTTACTTGTCTTCATGTTCATATATATTAAGACCCAATGCGTCCACACCCAGCCATAGCTCTGTGCCCTTTTTATTTTTTATCTCAAAATAATTTACTCCATACATTTCTAGATCCTGGGCAATTTTTAGGTACTCCATCATAGAGTCTTCCCTGTGGAGAAAATAGCATAAAGCATATTAAAAAGTGGCCAAAGCTTAGACTAGAAAGCAGAGAAATTGTACTTCTATAGTAATCTATGAACCTAAATTAGAGAGATGCACAAGAGTTTTTTCAGATCACATTTTGGTGCCGAGATATTGGGACTGTATGCTTTTGGTACTGGATTGTTTGCTTTCAACACAGGATGAGTGAGTGTGCAAAATATTACAAAACAGTATATTAGGCGACAGTATTAGGGCTTAGTCTTAGGACTAAATTGGTGTTGGAATCAATTTAGGGTTAAAGTGGATGTAAACCCCAATTTATTTTTATTTTTTTGATGTCACAATGTAGAGTATACGATTTCCTATCATCTGTGCCCAGTCTTGCCACACAGAGTTAATCCAAATCTGAGTAATCCTCTTTTAATGTTCAGTGAAAATGAACAGCCTTCCAGATAAAAACATGCCTAAATAAAACGTTTGTTTTCTCTCTTCTTGCTTTGAGTGACAGGTTATTTACATATCTAGCTTGGACATGTTTATTATAACATGAGGTATAAAAAGTGAGAAACCCACCCCTCCCCCACATAACACATCCTGGTAATATACAATGAACTTTGGATCACCTCATGTTATGATAAACATGTCTAAGCTAGATATGTAAATAACCTGTCACTGAAAGCAAGAAGAGGGAAACTGACTTTATAATTTGGCAGGCTTTTATCTGGAATTCTGTTAATTTGCACTGAACTATAAAAGAGGATTACTCAGCGCTGGATTAACTCTGCGTGGCAAGACTGGGCACAGATGATAGGAAATCTTATACTCTACATTGTGTCATCAAAAAAAAAATTAAAAACTTTTTTTGGGTTTACATCCACTTTAAGTGTTGATTGAGTTAAATGTAAAGTGCTGTTTTTAGAGGATGGTCAAGAGTTAGGCCCCGTGAACACCAGACGTTTTTTTTATTCCTCCCCTGGATACACATGCTCTAAGTGTTAAAAATACACCTGGGACAGTCAGATCTCATTAGGGCCCTGATGTGCTACCACTGACTTCGACAGCGTACCTACTGGTATGGAGGCCTTGGCATATGCACTATCCAACAAACCGTTTCCCACATATGTGCTGCTGCAAAAAATCTGGAACAAACTTAGACAGTTGCAGGAGGTGGAGGGGTTTACAGGTTGCAGCCTGATATGGGATAATGGGTACTATGATAAGTTGCTCTCACTGGATAGCGGAGCGCGGTGGAGGAGGCATGGTGTCACTCATATGAGACATTTTTGAGGCAGGTGAATTGATCCCTTTCCCAGAACTGAGGGAGAGGTTTCACCTCCCGCAGTCCATGCTCTTCTATTACATGCAGTTGCGACATGCAGTGAGGGCACAGACGGGGGGGGGGGGGGTGTTCTTTTGCAAACACCAATATTCAAATTTATAGCTGAGGTGTCCCAGTTTAAGGGCTTTATTTCTAGCGCCTACTCCATGATTCTCAATGTCTACTTGGAGGGTTTTCCCCTTGCGGTGTCTACTAAGTGGAAGAGGGACGTTGGGACATTCGAGGATGAACAATGGGAGGAGGTACTTCAGGCAGTGCAGTCGTGCTCCTTGAATGTGGCCCAGCGGCTATCTCAACTGTACATTGTTCTCATAGTGCATTATACGCCAGATAGGCTGTTTAGAATGGGTGTGAGATCAGACTCCAACTGCCCTAGGTGTGCAAGGGATCATGGGGATCCAATTCATTTGTTGTGGTGGTGCCCCAAGCTTCATCTGTTCTGGTCAGGGGTCGTGGCTCTTATTAACAGTGTTTATCTGACCTCCATACCTATTGATCCGAAACCATGCCTTCTTGGAATTATAGACGATATTCCTATGGACGAGAATAGCAGGCAGGCTATACTGAGGGCTTTGTTTTCAGGTCCGTGGACTAATCCTTCGGCACTGGAAGGCGGTTGAACCTCCAACGGTGAAGGAATGGATTACCCTAATGGTTGATACCATAAGAATGGAGGAGTATGTCTATCAACATAGGGGTTGCTCGAGAAAATTTGAGCGACTGTGGGCCCCTTGGTTGGATACCCCTGGCATGTCTCCAGTCGATTTGGTCATGGATAGGTTGTTTAGATAGTTGAAAGGTGTTCAGCCGTGACATAGCATGGGAGGGGGAATGTGACTCATTGCTTGTATGCGTTCCAAGTGTTGGGGTGATCCGTTACGAGACTAGTGCCTTTAAATAGTGTTGTCAGACATACGTAATGTGTTATGGTAGAGGCTGTTGTGTAATCTGTTTGTTTTTATTTTTTGAGCTGTCATTTGTACTGTTGGACTGATTTGATGTTCAAAATGTGAGCTGTGTAATTGCTGTGTGTTTCTTTTCTGTTTATTTCAATAAACTTCTTTGATTTAAAAAAATAAAAAGAAGAATACACCTGAAGCCAGCGCATTCATTTATTCCAGTAGTGGGGAAATGGAGCAACCATTTTGTGGCTGTAGTCCGAAGAAAGACATCAGAAACTATTATTTCGTGTACACACAATCTGAATTTGTGATAAGGAAAATTCTATGTGAGCTTTTGGTTGGAAGTTCAGACCGTGTGTAGGCTCCATCGGACATTTTCTGTCAGAGTTTCCGACAGCAAAAATTTGAGAGCTGGTTCTCAAATTTTCCGATGGGAAAAGTTTTTGTCGGCAATTCCGATCGTCTGTATGTAATTCCGACCAACAAAAACCAAGCATGCTCGGAATCATTGAACTTAATTTTTCTCGGCTCGTTCTAGTGTTGTATGTCACCGCATTCTTGATGGTCAGAATTTCAGACATTTGTGTGACCGTGTCAGTCGGAGAAAAATCCACAGTTTTCTTGTCTAAATTTCCGATCGTGTGTACGCGGCATAAGGCTTCATGTGCACTAGTAGGCTCCTAAACATGAGTTGTGGTCTGGTGTGTTTTTGCCAAAGCACCTAAACTCAACTCCATAAAAGTCTGTGTCAATGTACATATAGGCTTTTAGCAGTGTTTAGGAGCTGCTGTGGTTAGGCGAGGTTCAACCTCCAGCTCCTGAACGCAGAAGAATCGTGTTCAGGATAGGAATGTTTTGACCTCTGGCCGTGTGAAAACTAAAAACCAAATGTTGGCAGGGTAAACACGAAGACCTAGGAGGTTTTAAATTCTAGCATCTTGCAAAAACTGAAATATCAATTTTGGGTATTCAGAATTTTACCGGTTAAGCTGCTACAGCGGTCTTTGAATACTTTTTATGTTTAAAAAATGATTTTAGGTCTGAAGTTACAACCCCCAAAATATTATATATTTTCTGAAAACAGAGAACTTGTTCGCTTGTGAGATATGCACACTCTCCTGTAGAAACCAAAAGTGTAAGTAAAACTATGCACTGCCATTGATGCATGCTACAAGTCATCAGCAGTAAAAAGGTTAAAGGGGTGTTCCAGCCGCAATTTTTTTTGTTTTAAATAAGGACACTTACCTTGTCCTACTTGCCCGCGCTGATGGCCCCCTGATGCCGGTCCCACGATCGATCCAGGTCCCGCGCCGCCATTCACACTATGGGAAACAGGCAGTGAAGCCGTACGGCTTCACTGCCCATTTCCTACTGCGCCTGCTCGAGTCTCACGCTGGCTTGTGAATGGGCGGCTGCTCTCTGAGAACACACACAGTTCCCAGAAAGCAGCGCGCCCCATTCACAAGCAGAAGAAGCAGAAGAAAAGACACCCTGGTGTGGAAGAGGCAGATTACGGACTTCCGCATAGCAACAGGTATTTCGGGTGAGTATTTTTTTTTTTTTCACTTTTTTTTTATTAAATTTTTTTAAGCTATATGGTCAAATGTTGTTTTCCTGGGTGGAACTCCGCTTTAAATACCTAGAAAGACTATAGGCTTTAAACACAGTGAGTCAGAATTAAATGTGTGTACCATGTACACAGACTATTACTATTCATACCTTAACATGCTCCTATGCTCCTCATGCCAGGTTTGTATTCTTTCTTCCCATTGTTCTTTTGTCAGTTTATGTTGTTCCAGAACCCTAGAAAAATAAACAGAACAATGTTAAATAACCATTTTTTAAACCAAGAATTACTGAAGAATGAATGTTGGCATTCTGAAGGCTGAGCCAACAGACTGAGTATAAAAATCCTATTTTACACACAAAGTAAAAGTCATGTGTGTGAGGGACACAGGAAGTCACTAACCTTCTTTTGATACTACTATCCTACTGATAGTTGGTTAAGGCTGCTTCATTGTTTATCGTGATACCTTACAAGACCTACAGTTTGAACCCATTTGGGGTAGGTTGGTCTGGGTCATCAAGGCCCGAACTAAATGTATACACTAGGCCTTGACAGTTTTCTATATTACAATGTTATGTTGTATGAGAGGCAACTATGTCCTTTGTACTTTGCGCTTACTTTTGTTTGTATATCTCTGTTTGATAAAATAAAAATTTAATTGAAATGGAATCAGTCATTTTGAAAGAAGCAATGGCTGAAAGACCGTTCTGGCCTCAGCACTGCCCTTTCCCTACACAAAATCTCATTTTTTTAGCGCATTGCATCAGTTTTCCATGCTGTGCGGTGTCAGACCCGTCACACTACCAATTTGTGGCCCTGTCCTTCGGCCTGATGTTTGTACCTTTGGTTTTCCTCATTTTGTGATCCTTAAAAAACCCTCCTGTTTCCACATACGATAGCCTGGATCTTTAGCCTTATGCCACTAGTTGCTTTAAAGGTCAAAAGACTTCTGGTCAGGCGATTTCCCCCTTACCAATGGGCCCAGGCAGGGCTGTCCCCTTTCGCTCCTTTAATATCAATTTTGACCTGTCTCCTTATTGCATGTGATCCGGGCAGACCCCTCCATACAGGGAACACAGACCTTATCAGAACACAAAATAGCAATGTTTGACGATCACCTTTTATTTCTCTTTTTCCCAACCCGCCTCAGCGATTCCTGCCCTACTTTTTCACTCTTAACTATACAGGGAACTCTTCCATTTCAAAATAAAAAATTACAATAAATCTAAAGCACTAAACATCCTTCTTTCAAATTCTAAGACCCAGCAGCTAAACAGTGACTATCCCATCTACTGGGAACGTTCTGATCTTGCATATCCTGGTATACAAACTCATGCCTGACCCCTCAACTATATGACACCAATTTTTGCCCTTTAATCAGGCTCACACTCCGATCTTGGCAGACACAGACTTTAACATTGTTTAGCAGAAGACAACACCTTTAAAATGACCATCCTCAATATTACATACAGACACGTCCCATGTACACCCCCAAGTCTTCTTTACACACATATGTTCTCCAATAAAGATGTTAATTTGGAACAATAAATAATCCAGAATAGGCAACTCTTCCCTCACTCTGTCCAAATAACATAGCGGATTGGGGCATCCATTTCCAGTAGGTTTCAAGAACAGGGATACAGTCCCAGTCCTCCTTCAAACACTTATCCCAGAGGTCCTGAAACGCTTTTGGTAGATCCTAGTCTGCACCAAGTACTTTTCTACATATATTCGGGAGTTGCCTCCTGTTGAGTCTATTTTGGACTAAGGTACATGACCTAATATTTAAACTTACTTCTGTAGATCATTGGGCCTTGGCCCTCAGGGATTTCCTCTTCACATTAACACAGCTCCTTCTAAAACATCCTTGAGTGCTCAGCTACTTAATGTTGCACGAGCCTGTGTTCTCGTGCTATGAAAAATCCATGTCTCCCCTAACAACCCGCATGTGGCTTTCTAAAATAAACAAAATAAAATGGAAAAACTGACCGCTATGCTCCACAGAGAAACATTCCAAAACACTTGGCTTCCCTGGAGGGATTCACAAAATGAATGCCTCCAGACAAAAACAACACACACACACACAATTTAAACGAAGATGATTGCCACCACGGATTAATTCCCGGTGACCCTAGCCATGCATTAATCGAGTCCTGCCCCAGCAGTTTATTCAGGGTTTTCTTACCTAGGGTGGTCCTGGGTTGGCCTCACCCCTCAGTGCCCTGCACCCCCATCCGCCCCACCTTCTGTACTTGCCCATTGCCTCCCCCTCCTGGCCTTTATTCTCCCCACACTATGAGTCCTACTAACTTTGCCCTGTATGAAGGGTCTCATGAGATACCTGATCTGAGACAGTGCATCCTCTAGAAGTTATTCCTATTACATGTTCTTCATATTTCTACTGTACCCGTTTAAAGTTGAAATGGAAAATCAGACATGCTTCACTGTCTGACCAGCCAATGTTCTCCAGGTGTATTATGGCATTCCACTGAAAAATAATTGCAGTCTTCACTATGCAGCTATGGTTTTTTGCTCATTGAATTGGTCACAATTTTGTATCTATGTGTCATTTTCCTGAATGCCATCTATCCACATTATATGCTGTAAACATTGTGTTATTAATTTTTTTTGTAGAGAAGTAAAGTAAAATAAAATTGAACAGTCATTGCAAGCTCTATTAGCTAGCTCCAAGGTGGGATGAATGCTTCTTTGGGTTTAGCAACGGTGAACAGGTTGGAGAAACTCCAGAAAATGTTCTTCCAATGACATCTTCATCCAGAATCCCTAAGAGAGCTTAACGGAGAAATGCTATTCTATGCAGCGACACAAAGGCTAGGGACTGAGAAAATTAGGAATTAAAGTTCCAACTAATTGGTTAAAAAGGAAAAAACTCCAGTTTGTAGTCCGTGGAGATCACCTCCTGCACGCAGGCATCTAGGATGTAAGCAGTCCAAGTATCTGCAAAGGCTAAACAAACCTCGCCCCATTCTAAATTGTACTGAGGAAGGTTTATCTGATGATTTTGTAGAATTGAGCCCTTGAGCTTCACGGTGGACAGGCAGCAAAGCTTAGCGAAACTGGACACGGATGATGCAGGAGTGGGGAAATTACAGTGAGTTTCCTAGGGTTCTTCTAAAGAGAAGTACCCTTGCCCCCAGTAGCGTCATTGACAGAGACGTGGTCCCTCAAAGGCCATGCAGAGCTGCCACGTCTTGGATGCAGGCTCCGCAGTCAAGCACCTTCACAAAAGTGTCCTCTACCTGTATGGACAGGAGGTCCATTCAATAGATGAGACTGGAAACCCCCAGTAGTCTGTCACAACTGTAGCCTAAAACTACAACTATTGGCTCCAAATGTTCTATGACCAGTGGATCAACTGAAGCAGTGGTATAACCTCTTTCAAGGAAATTCAACCAGACACCCTGGGTTTGCAAAGCAAGTTCACATCAAAGATGGGGTGAGGAGCAGGGCCTGCCAGTGAGAACAGATTCTTAAATATGGCTTAAAACCATGTATTGGTTGAGTCCTTAAAGACAGGTGCATCCTCTACCAGTATATGGTGGTCACTTTGCTTAGGCAGTGGTGAGCAAAACATCTTGTCTGGGCATTTCCAATCTCTGTAGAAAAAAACTTGAACAAGTGGTACACTGGGAATGCCTTTGTTGTCTAAGGCATTCTAAAGATACTGAGAATAGCATGGGTAAAAGCAAAAGTCGAATCCTCTAGTTTCAGAGTGGTGTGCACCACATCAATAAGTGTCAAAACAGTCTCTTATGTGGGAGTTCTAGCAGAGGACTGAGATGCTTCAGAAGAAAGCTCATCAGAAAAAGACTGAAGTGACTCAGAATCAGAGAGTCAGTTGCTGATGCTGAAAAGGCAGGTGAATTGGTCATAGCCAATGGAGCCAAGACAACTCCAAACAGAATAGACTTTAGGAGCAGAGGGTAACAGGATTCATGGTTACTGATGTTGGCCACATTAGTAGGAAGTAGCTCTGAAGCCATTAGTATTTATGAGTATTGCAGGTACTGTTAGCATGTGTCTTGAATTACACATGTTGTAACTGCGTGGCAATAAGGCAATGTAAGGCAAGGCCTTAGGTACTCACAAAACCCATACAGATGAAGCAGGTGAAGGTCGAATGGCTGTAAGATGATCAAAGTCAATGTAGGTGGGCAGCAGGAAAGGACTGAGCAGGAGCAGCAGATGCTGCCTCCTCAACGCTGTATGGTGGGAAAGAACGCAGAATGAAGACGTCACCTAGTGGATTATGTCAGCACTCAATCCTATAATATTAACCTCTTCTATGGTGAAAAGCAGCAGAAAACTGGAAATGCTAAAGGTTATAACACATAAAAACTCTCCTGCGCTCTGGTGTTTTCCGCTAGAGGGCAACATAGTCCAATTTTAAGGCAAAGTCTGGAGTCTTGCAGGCCTCCTCAGAACCATGGGAATTCATGCAATAAAAAAAAAAAAAAAGGAGGGCGCACCGACCTAGTGCATTACAGTTTATGTTTTCAAACGTTTAATTACGGTCATAGGCAAACAGAAATTATTTTAAGGATCACCATTGACATGAGGCAAAATCAAAACGCCAGTCAGAGTACAAACAGAGGTATCCACATTAAACAACCATAGTGCTCAAGCGTCAAGGTTATCTAGATTAACGATAGCTACTGAAGATGTGTCCCAGGGCCCTGGGAGACAACCCAGGGCAAGAATCAAGGTAATCCGAACTAAAATATATAAAATATAATGTACATAAAAGAGAAAAAAAAGACAAAAGTAAAATAAAAAGGGAAGAAACAGGCAAAAAGAATAAAATACAGTAACTCGGTAAACACAAGGTCAGTTAATCTTGAAGTCTATATATGAACCACGGGGTCCATTGTGCATCATATTTTGGGAGAGAGTCTTGCAGCGTGTGATAAATTTTGTCAGATAACATCATCTGATCCACCCTCTTTACTATTGGGGGGAAGGGGACAGACCCCTGTTTCCAATGCAAAGCTATAGCCCACTGCGTAGCTACACAAATAGAGTGAATCAGTTTCATAAGAGGAGTATGTACATCAGGATGGGTCTGGAAAAGGAGGCAATGCTTAAAAGTCAATGAAATGTGGTCTCCGGCCAACTTGTTCACCAGTTCCAGGACTGCCCGCCATGTAGGCTGAAGCCTCTCACAGTCCCAAAACATATGGAGCAGCGAGCCCTGATGAGGACAGCCTCTGAAACACAAGGGGGAGGACTGCGGGAAAATCTGGCTGAGACGGAGAGGGGTATAGTACCACCTCGTAAGAAGTTTTACCGCAGTCTCCCTAGCCGACAATGATTTGGTGCATTTTCGCATATTCTGCCAACTCTCCACCGAGTCAAGCTCCCCATCACCAGGCGAAATCTCGTGTTGCCATTGATCTCTATATTTCAATGAGGAGGGCTCATTTACGGAGTCCATTAACTTATAGATAACCGAGATGAGGCCTTTTTGTCTGGTGCATTACAGTTTAAAAGATTTTATTAAATGAAATAAAGACAATATTACTTACAAAAGGAGTTGTATCAAGCAATCAGACTGGTACACAGCATCGCCAGCAAAACCTGATAACAAGGATCGGATGGTATCAACCCGGCAAAATGGCTGATGCGTTTTTGGGGCGCACCCCTTTCCTCAGAGCCTAGGTGGTCCGTTGTCACTCTCTCATGAAAGCCCTCAAATATATACTTATGCACATGTGTAGAAGAGCCCAAGGATAGGCCATCCCCAATTGGCTAGTCCCGCAGGCTTCCTGCGTTCCAACCCTTGCTTCAGAGTGGGCCGGAACATCACTTCCGCTAATGCGCAGCACATATTACAGCCACGATACCTGAAGTGCTAGTGTATATGCATTTCACTCGCCACTTTCGTTTCGCCTGGGGAGCTGTCAATTGGTGGTCACTGTGTATCTTCTCAACACATGCCCATATGCATAGAGCTATAAAATGCATGCAGTAGGTAAGGCCCCCATTGGATGTAGACCAACCAATCAATATATTGACTACCTGATTACATCCAAAGTGGCCATAACTGGACAGTGGCCAATGTTAAAAAGTATATATACAGTATAGACCAAAAGTTTGGACACACCTTGTCATTCCAAGAGTTTTCTTTATTTTCATGACTAAGAAAATTGTAGATTCACACTGAAGGCATCAAAACTATGAATTAACACATGTGGAATTATATATATAACAAAAAAGTGTGAAACAACTGAAAATATGTAATATTCTAGGTTCTTCAAAGTAGCCACCAATTGCTTTGATTACTGCTTTGCACACTCTTGGCATTCTCTTGATGAGCTTCAAGAGGTAGTCACCTGAAATGGTCTTCCAACAGTCTTGAAGGAGTTCCCAGAGATGCTTAGCACTTGTTGGCCCTTTTGCCTTCACTCTGCGGTCCAGCTCACCCCAAACCATCTCGATTGGGTTCAGGTCCGGTCACTGTGGAGGCCAGGTCATCTGGCGCAGCACCCCATCACTCTCCTTCTTGGTCAAATAGCCCTTACACAGCCTGTAGGTGTGGTTGGGGTCATTGTCCTGTTGAAAATAAATGATGGTCCAACTAAACGCAAACCGGATAGAATAGCATGCCGCTGCAAGATGTTGTGGTAGCCATGCTGGTTCAGTATGCCTTCAATTTTGAATAAATCCCCAACAGTGTCACCAGCAAAGCACCCCCGCACCATCACACCTCCTCCTCCATGCTTCACGGTAGGAACCAGGCACGTAGAGTCCATCCGTTCACCATTTCTGCATCGCACAAAGACACGGTGGTTGGAACCAAAGATCTCAAGTTTGGACTCATCAGACCAAAGCACAGATTTCCACTGGTCTAATGTCCATTCCTTGTGTTCTTTAGCCCAAACAAGTCTCTTCTGCTTGTTGCCTTTCTTTAGCAGTGGTTTCCTAGCAGATATTCTACCATGAAGGCCTGATTCACACAGTCTCCTCTTAACAGTTGTTCTAGAGATGTGTGCTGCAAAAGGTGGCTACTTTGAAGAACCTAGAATATGACATATTTTCAGTTGTTTCACACCATTTTGTTATGTATATAATTCCACATGTGTTAATTCATAGTTTTGATGCCTTCAGTGTGACTCTACAATTTTCATAGTCATGATAATAAAGAAAACTCTTGGAATGAGAAGGTGTGTCCAAACTTTTGGTCTGTACTGTATGTGAAGATACAGGTAAAAGCTTAATAGATTATTATATACATAAAAAAACTGTAATACAAATACACCACATACTAACAAAATATATCTATATCTATCTCTATATATCTATCTCACCAGTTCCATAAATCTCACTTATGAGGATCAAAATGAACAGGTGTGTGCAAATGGTGAACCAGCAATGGTGCTTCTAAAACAAGTTCCCAATGACCTATGCAATTGAGATCCCACTTGCAAAGCGAGACTTTAGGAGACAGGGCAAGCAATATGAAAGAAGGAAGCTGCATTTTTATAAGGCATTTGGTTGACTGACTTAAAGCGGATGGTTCACAAATAAAAAAATATTAAAAGCCAGCAGCAACAAATACTGCAGCTGCTGACTTTTAATATTAGGACACTTACCTGTCCTGGAGTCCAGCGGCGTCCGCAGCAGAGGATGAGCGATCGCTCATCACCCTGCTGCTCCCCCCTCCATCCACGGTGAGGGAACCAGGAAGTGAAGCGCTGCGGCTTCACTGCCCGGTTCCCTACGGCGCATGCGCGAGCTGCGCTCGCGATTGGCTCCAGCTGTGCGCTGGGAGCCGAGTGTTCCCAGCACACAACGGGCGGGAGACGGGATGTGATGCAATGCCCGTCTTTTGCCCGTGAATGCTGGGCCGGAAGTGGGTGCAGATACATGTCTATCTGCACCCCCCTCCCCCCTGAAAGGTGTCAATTGTGACACCGGAGGGGGGGAGTGTTCGGATCAGCGGATCTTCACTTTAGGGTGGAGATCCGCTTTAAGTGAAAAATCTGACCCGATACTTTTCTTATCAGGTGATCAGCCTTAATATACGATGACAGACTGTTCTATACAGTGATTGGTCTCCATATAGGTCTTCTAAATACACAACATGCAGGCATACAGGTTCTCATTTCTCAATGAATATCAGAAGAAATGTACTGAACTCATAAAGAGGAGAATCGGTTATATATGGCACCACAGCGAAGTGGAAATTACAGCCAGCTACAATTCTAGGCATAAACATCCAATAAAAAAAAAAAAAAAAGGCTTGGGATTTGACACATTTATGAAAGGAAATTGGTTCACAGATTATGCTTTTAAAACTGCTAGGGACCTCGAGCTTTTGTGCATCACCTGCAAGCAACGCTCACAGCATTGATCTTGGCAAAGCAGGGCATGTTATTTACAGATTCCATTTGATTTTCATTCTGTAAGAACATGGGAATCAATACTCCTATAACAAGGACAAAATACCAGGCCATTCCATTCAGAAGAATAGAAGCACATATTGGTTTATGGTGGATGCGTTCCCTTATCTTGAGGGTGCTTAACTTACCGCTGAGGAAGCAGCCGGTCATTGGCCAGGTAACCTGGTTTGTGAACATCCTTGCTGTAATCTCCATATTTGGCTTGCACAGCATAGGAGGCCAGAAGGACGGCCGTCTCAGGAGGACAGTAAATCTCATCATTTAAAATTGCTTCTTTAACTTGTAAAAAGAATAGTCTCTGGGTTATTTCCTGAATTAACTCCTCCGACACATCCTCTGGGAAAAATTTAGCTCTGAATTTGAACTGCAGAGGGTTCTCTTTCCGAACATCTTGTTGTGTGACCTAAAAACAAAACAAAAAAATCATATAAATAAGCATCTATTAACCAGAGGGCTTTATAGCAGTCATTTTGGGTCATGTTTGTTTATCCATGTAATTGAAAGACGTGCTCCCATTTTCCAGTGCAGACTTGAATCTGGCCAATAAGGAACATCACAGACCAAGTTGTTTCTTCAGACAAATTATAAGATTATACCCATTGGCCCAGATTCACAAAGCACTTACGCCGACGTATAGCACATTACGCCAACATAAGTGCAAATGTGCGCCGGCGTATGTGTGCGGCAGACCCACAAACCAACATGCTCCTAAAACCAGGTGACACCCCGCCGACGTAGCTTGCACACGCCGGCGTAGGGTGGGCGCACATATGGGCTGGACGCATTGTGCTGCTCTCATTGATTAGCCATTCAAACATGCAAATGAGGGAAATACAGTGATTCACGAACCTGCATGCAACGCGAAATGCGCGCAAGTTGTACGTCTGGCGTAAAGTTATTCCCCATAGATGAGGTGCAACCCGGCAACAGGCATGCAAAGGTCTGCACCAGGGAACACAAGCCGGCATATTGTGCGTTGGAAGTGCGTCTGGCTGGGCGTAAGTTAAGTTCACGGTGTACGTGGTGATCCGGCGCAGCTTAGGCAGTTGTGCCGGCGTGGTTGTAAACAGGCGCAGGGGGGTGCTGTGCATGCGTCAACGTCATGGCGATGTCACGGCGCATGCGTCGTTCGTGATACACCGGGCGTAAAACACTGCGCCACGCCGCCGTACCTGTCTGGCGCTTAGCCCATCATTTGCATGGGGTCACGCCCACTTCCACCTACGCCGGCTTGCGCCTTCGAAACCCACGCTACGCTGGTGCTGCGTTGGGAGCATTGGCTTGCTGAATGCAATGCTTGCCTTTCCGCGATACGTTGGAGTGCCATATGGTGTGTGCGCTACGGCGGCGTAATGTGCGCCTTGCTCTCTGTGAATCTGGGCCATTGCAGTTAAATTATGAGGGTATGCATATGCTCATACATTGGTGTGGTTACCATGTGGTTTGTTTGTGGAATGGTCACAACAAGGCAGGTTGAAAGTGACAGAATCATGCCAATTCTTACCATGAGACTTCATGTGTACAAAATCATGCAGCTATCACACAAGACGACAGCATGGACTATGATCTGCGTTTAGGGAGACATGAGTGTGTGCACATAATGAAATCTGCATGGAAGACTTAAGACATGTTTGTACCTGTGGCCTTTACCTTCTCATTGCTTTGCTTAGTGTTCATGCTTATTGATCCTCAATACACTTTCACTGCACCTCACTTCTAGTCAAAGATATGTGGAAACAAATAATACATTGAAAAAACATTCACAGCGTTCCAGTTAATGAGCTTCCAGCAGTTTTTTTTGTTTTATAATTCTAATGGACTCTAGCAGTTGTAAAAGAATATAGGAGACACACATACAAACCCATTCAGATAGGGATTAAGTCGTCACCAGCATACAATACTCTAATTAAATGTATAGTGTAGTGTTAAATTACTCTCAACAAAGTAACAATAAAAATAATGAAATTAAAACTACTCAATATTACATGATAAAAAGCAAACATATATCCAGGGGCGGACTGACAACTCATGGGGCCCCTGGGCAATAGAAGATTATGAGCCCCCCGGGCTTACAGATGGCCACCACGTCAGGAGGCAGTGCAGAGGCGGGGCAGCTAAAATCTCAGGATTTTCACATCAAAAGCATGTCTGTTTCAGACATATCAGGGACAGATGTAAAAAAAGAACACAGATTTTTACATACTATCCCTGGTTTTATTGAGCCTGGCAACCCTGATGGGGCCCCCTAGTGGCATTGGGCACTCTGGCATTGCCTGAAAACATCAATGGTCAGTCCGCCCCTGCATATATCCAATATCATCTAGAAGCGTGCAATGTGTGATGATTCATAAAGTTCTTATAAAAGAAGTTCCATTTCAGAGCATAGAAAAAAGGCAGAAAAATAGAAAAAGTTCATGAAGCTCTTCAATAATGTGCAGATCACCATCCAGTACAAAGAAGAAATTCCACGAAGACATAAGTCAAATAATAGCCGGTTATTAAATAAAATGGACCATGTGTAGTAAATAATGTTCAACAAGGCTAGTTAAATGCATTCCACATCCAGTGCCTATCAGGTTTATAGGCACTTGATACCCCTAAAGATATCATCTCCTCACCAAATACGGGGATATGGCAAAAAACGTGACTTCATCACGCTATCCGCCACCTGGAGTGCAGCACTCGGAGACCACCTGGTTTAAACTGCTTCTTATAAAGGTGCAGCAGCAGTGGTTTCGCAAGTGCACATTTTTTTTTGGAATAAAGAGGTTTGATTTGGAACATACTGCGCTACGATGTGTGTTTGTTGTTTTTCCCATCTGGAGTAGTCTACTTATAACCATTTAACCCACAATGGTTTATATTGAGGGGTAGAAGGCCGAATATCTTATTTGGCATAAAGTGACAACATGGTTGGTGATAGGCACTGGATGATGAAGATACTTTTAACCACTTAAGGACCGCCTACTGCACATTTACGTCGGCAGAATGGCACGGCTGGGCACATCAACGTATATATACGTTGATTTTAGTACCCAGCCGTGGGTCACGGGCGCGCGCCCGCGACCCGGTCCGAAGCTCCGGGACCGCGGGATTCGCGGACCCGATCGCCGCTGCAGTGCGGCGATCCGTCCCTGGAGCGGAGGAACGGGGAGAGCGGTGTGTAAACACGGCTTCCCCATGCTTCTCTGTGGCCGTAGCATCGATCGCGTCATCCCTGTAATAGGGGGACGCGATCGATGACGTCACACCTACAGCCACACCCCCCTAGAGTTGTAAACACACACGCATAGGTCACACATCCCTTACAGCGCCACCTGTGGTTAACGCCCAAACTGCAACTGTCATTTCCACAGTAATGCAATTTAAATGCATTTTTTGCTGTGAAAATGACAATTGTCCCAAAAATGTGTCAAAATTGTCCGAAGTGTTCGCCATATTGTCGCAGTCATGAAAAAAAAAATCGCTGATCGCCGATATTAGTAGTAACATTTTTTTTTTATAAAAACGCAATAAAACTATCCCTTATTTTGTAAACGCTATAAATTTTGTGAAAACCAACAATTAAAAAAGTTTATTGCGATTTTTTTTACCAAAAATACGTAGAAGAATACGTATCGGCCTAAACTGAGGAAAAAAAATGTTTTTTTTATATATTTTTGGGGGATATTTATTATAGCAAAAAGTTAAAAATATTGAATTTTTTTTTAAATTGTCGCTCTATTTTTGTTTAAAGCGCAAAAAATAAAAACCGCAGAGGTGATCAAATACCACCAAAAGAAAGCTCTATTTGTGGGGGGAAAAAGGACGCCAATTTTGTTTGGGAGCCACGTCGCACGACCGCGCAATTGTCAGTTAAAACGACGCAGTGCCGAATCGCAAAAAGGGGCAAGGTCCTTTACCTGCATTTTGGTCCGGGTCTTAAGTGGTTAATGTGGAATGCATTTAACAATTCTTGTTGACTACACATGGTCCACAATATTTGGTAAGAGGCCATTACTTCTGTCAGCATGGAATTGTATTCTCATTTTCACTGGATGGTGATCTGCACATCATTGAAGATCTTCTTCATAAACTGTTTCCATTTGTCTGCATTTTCTATGCTATGAAATGGAACTTCTTTTATAACATTTATCAAGAACTTTATGAGTTGTCACATATTACACACTTTTAGAGGATATTGGATGTATGTTTTCTTTTTATCACGTAATGTAAAAGGAGTTTCCATTTAATTATTATTATAGTTTGTTGAGAGTGATTTATCACCACACTATATATTTAAATAGGTTGTCTATTTGGCATCACAAATTGTGTGTAGGCTGCTTTATCCAGAACCTTTAAACCTTTAAACCCAAGCGCTGAATTCTGTTTTTAAATTTTTGTCCTTAATACTCTAACTTAGAAGGATCTGTAGGCAGCAGTATTGTATTCTATGGGCTCATACACACTGGTCTGCAGTATAAACCAAAAATGGAAAAACGTGTTTGTGATAATGTTTAAATGCGTACAGCACAAACGTACTCTTGACTACCACGTTGCTCGTGGCAAACATGTAAATAACACACAACTGATGCCTACACGTTCACACTGTGCCGGGTGGTTGCAGATATCGCAGGTCTTCCTGCACCAAAAAACAAAACATTCCTAATGGCACCCCCACGTATCTTAACCTGCAGTGTGTTTGCAGATGCAGGAACCGCAGGGAAAGCAAATTGAGTACTGTTGCTGACCATGTCTATCCCTTTATGACTGTGTACCCTGTATCTTCTGATGGCTCCTTCCAGCAGGATAATGCACCATGTCACAAAGCTCAAATCATCTCACCACTGGTTTCTTGAACACAATGCGTTCACTGTACACACCAATGGCCTCCTCAGTCACTAGATCTCAATCCAATAAAGCACCCTTAGGGATGTGGAGGAACAGGAGATTCGCATCATAGACGTGCGTCCGACAAATCTACAGCAACTGCGTGAATTAAGGCAGTTTTGAAGGCAAATTGGGGTCCAACTCGGTACTAGCAAGGTGTAACTAATAAAGTGGCCGGTGAGTGTTTATATCAGAGATACCAATAGACAGATGCCACCACAACAATTCCAAGCTTTGGAGTGTCAATATTTCTGCTACAGAAAATAAAGTCAACTAGAAACTCAGTAGAGACTCCCTTGCAGAGACCATAAAAAGGTGTGCAGACCCAGAGCTCTCACACAAATGTTACCACCAGAGGTGGTGAGGTAATCGAACTTTGCAGCATTTACTAAAAAACAAACATACATTTAGGGCAGAAAAACTCATTAAGACTTTATTGGACTGGCAAGGAGAAACGAGAGTGAAAAGTACAATCCATTCAAAGATCTGTTCGGTCCCATATGCTTACCAAATTCTTTTAACATATTTCACAATTCTCTACAGTTTGGACTGTATGCTGTCCACCCTTTTGCTCTGCGCACCCCGAGTTCAGCTATCTGGTGTTAACAGTGCTCTCACTATTATCCATTGCACGAGAATTCTAAAAAGAGGGTCTCCGCACTGGAGTTCTGGGTTGTGTGCACCTACTGCAGCTCTCATCAGGCATCTCATGCTTCTACCACACTGTATTGACATTTATATTTGACAAAGAACATAACTTGCAGCCAAGCAGGTTGTGCCCCTTTTGCCGATGCCACTTCTGCTGGATGAAAATGTCCCCCTTGCTCATCACACCCCCCCCCACACACACACACACACACACATTGTGGTGCCTGCAAGTACTTTATTAAAGACCTTGACCTGTAAGGCTTCATGTACACGGGACGTTTGAAAACCTCTTCTGAGCGCTGGAACTTGACAGCTAGTAACCTACATTTAAAAACATCAGTTTTGCCACTTTTACCATGTGCGTTTATGAGCGTTTTCAATGGGGAATCATTTCTGACTATTTGTGGTCAAAAAATACACTTTCTACAATCCTTGTATATTGTGGGCTACAAAGATCTTTCTCTCTGCCCCCCCCCCCCCCCCCCCCTCCATTAAAAAAAACCATTACCCAAAACAAGTTACCGCATTTACAAGATGTTACAAGCATTTGGCGTTTCAAATGCATTTGAACATCTGTCCTAAATGCATGTTTTTCCCCCCCAAAAAATGCTTCTAAACTCAAGTGCCTGGAAAGTACTATGAACGACCCTGTGTACATGTACTGATAAGATAATAGAGGAGAGTTCAGGGGCAGCTGAAAAAAATGCCCAACTGCTCCTAAATGCCCGTTTACCAACAGCAGTGTACATGAGGCCTAAAGAATAAGCCCTGCCTTCCTCTGGATACTTGGCCAACCTATCTGCTTCGGCTGCCTATGAAGGCTCTGGCATTTTACAACTTGAATAGCAAGGCTTAGCATTCTGTGCGGCTAAAATGTAAAAACATTGGAAAAATGCAAAATAAAATTGATCTAACATCATTAATATAATTTCCTGTTACTGTGAACAGACTAAAGTTTCTCAAATCAGGACAATTGCAGTATTTTCCTAATTGAGTTTGCAGCTCACCGACTACTGACTGAATTTAATTGTTGCCTGCGATTTTCTTTTAGTAAAGAGGAAAACAAATCCAAGATACTTTTCCTAGAAGTTCAATATGAAATTGTACACCGGTAAATAGAAACAGAAGAAATAGGTCACCTTAAAGGATCTGAATTCTGTAGAAAAGCTTTTTCACTGTGGTTCCTGGTATCCCACATGGTCCATGTTTCCCATCATACAGTAATAAATATTCTGACCCGGCAAACGCTTTGTCTCAGTTCTAGTTTACTCTGGTTTTTTAGATTTATTATCCAGTTTGCAAACACTAGGAAAAGTACTGGAGGCCAGGCATGCCCGTTTAACATTCTAAACTAGCTAGCAGGGTAAGGGCTCTCTCTTACATCAGACCAGCCCATTACTGGTCGGGCAGATCATGTATTTTACAGGTATATGTACTTGTCCATTACTCACACTAGACTAATTCAGACACCCAACCATGTCAATGTGGTCTTAAACAGCAAAGTTATCCACAATATAAAAAGCAGGTCGATTTCAACAAATCGGGGCTTGTTTACAGCGATTGAGGGTGGCAAAACCCTGTGGTTGAGCCTCATTTTTATTACTCCCCCAACAGCTCCCTCTTGTTTGTTTTGTGGCAGAAAATACACCCTGTTGCTTTCAAGTGAATGGGGCAGCTCTGCACTTGGTTGTGGTTTCAAGGGGTCAACATCACATCACCTCACCATGGGTGGAGATTCATCTCCACGCACCTGTTGTCACTTTTTAAAAGTAGCTCTGTCCACACAGCCACGTCATTAATGCAGTTTTCTGTGAATTAATAAAGTACAAGTACTGTCAGCCACTGCAGCAGATTGTGCTTTAAATGAACTGCGAGCTTGCTGATCAGCACGCCCATAGTACATTCACATTGCCTACAACTCAGCTATGGCAGCCTATACAGAGGTACGGGCAGTGTACAGGAGCCTTACATTCCACCCCTGATGGGCACTGTTACCCCCTTCCTGTAAAGGCCAATTTTCAGCTTTCAGCACTGTCACACTCTGAATGACAATTGGATGGGCGCAACGCTGTAACCAAATTACATTTTTATAAATATTTTTTTCACACAAATAGAGCTTTATATTGATGACATTTAAATCACTGCTGGGTTTAATGTTTGGAGGAAAAAAAAAAGAAAAAAAGCCTGAAATTATAAATATTGTAAATAAGTAATTTTTCTCCTTCACCAATGTGCGCTGATGAAGCGGCACTGAAGGGCAATAATAGGCACCAATGTGCTGCACCCATGGGCAGCACCAATGAGCAGGCACTGATGAGCACAAAGGCAGCACTAATTGGTGTCACTGATGGGCACAGCTGTGGCTGCACTGATAATTAGGGCACTGATGATCAAGCGCCCTGATTATCTGTATAATCTCCCCTGCGAGTAGATGCTGCTGATCAGCACTCCTTGCCTCACACTGTCAGTGTCAGGCAAGGAGAGCTGATAAATGGCACTTCCATATCTGATCACTTAGGTAAACAGCCAGGTCATTCTAAAGATACAGCATGACCATGATCGCTACGCAAGAGAGCGGTGAGACTGGAGTGCCGTCATATGATGGCACCTCAGAACGAGAGGTGATCCCGTCTGCCATTTTACTATATGGTGGGCGGGAGGTAGTTAAAGCCATCCAAAGATGGGCAAGTAAATAATAAAAAGGGTGGAATACCTACATTTCCTTAACCACTTTCCAACCGGGCCAATGCCGACATTTCTCTCCTACATGTAAAAAATTCTAATTTTTTGTGCGGTTCCATGTGAATTTCTAGCAAACACTATATATTTTTTTCAGCAAAGACCATAGAGAATACAATGGCAGTCGTTGCAACTTTATCTCGCACGGTATTTGCGCAGCAATTTTTTAAACGCACTTTGGGGGGGGGCGGGGGACACAGTTTCATGCTTTAAAAAAAAAAAAAACAATAAAGTTAACCCAATTTCTTTGCATAATGTAAAAGATGAAGTTACGCCGAGTAAATGGATATCCAACATGTCCCGCTTCAAAATTGCACACACTCGTGGAATGGTGCCAAACTTTGGTACTTAAAAATGCCTGCAACACTTTTTTTTTTTTTACTGGTTACATGTTTTAAGTTACAGAGGAGGTCTAGGGCTAGGATTATTGCTCTTGCTCTAATTTTCGCAGCGATACCTCACATGTGTGATTTGAGCACCGTTTTCATATGTTGGCGGGACTTACGAATGCGTTCGCTTATGCGTGCGAGCACACGGGGACAGGGGCACTATTAGTGTTACTTTTACTTCAAAAGTTTCAAATTTTAACACTTTAAACAAAAATAATGATTTGATTACTTTTATTCCTATTACAAGGAATGTAAATATCCATTGTAATAGGAATATGACATGATCCGTCATCTTAACCGTGAGATATGGTGTCAATAAGAACCCACATCTCACCTCTGGGAAGCCTGAAATAAAAATAAAAATAAAACTAACACCGCTTCCTAGCCGAAGCGGTGCCGTTTTTTTTTTTTAATGCAGAGGCCGGGCGTGACGTCATAACATTGGCCTCAGACGATCATAGAGACTCCATCTGGTCTGCCGGAAATCTCTATAATCAGCATCTGTGGGCAGGCATCATTCAGATATACCACCACAAAGCCCAGGATGTATATATACGGCCTGCAGAAGTGAAGTGGTTAAATGATGCTACATATGGGGCACGTCTAAAAACCTGTACTTGAGACAGTTCACCAATTCAAACTTGGATCCTTCATTATAAACAGAGGTCACGTGATATACTGCTTCAGCCTTCAGATATTGGCCAGCTCTGAAGGAAATCTAAAGCAGTTTATTCTCCAGGACAAGCATTTTAACCCTGCTTCTATTCTTTACATACCAATCAAGACAAACCATTAACTACTTGCCTACTGAGCACTTTTACCCCCCTTCCTGCCCAGGTAATGTTTCTGCTTTCAGCACTGTCACACTTTGAATGAAAATCGTGCAGTTATGCAAGGCAGTACCCAAAGGAAATTGTTATCCTTTTATTTATAAGAGATAGAGCTTTATTTTGAAGGTATTTAATCATCCCTTGGTTTTTATTTTTTACTAAAGAAAAAAAAAAAAAAGTTTAGTTATACATTTTTTTAAAGAAGTAATTTTTCTCCACTGGTGTGCACTGATGAGGCTGCATTAATGAGAAGGCACCAATATGCAGCACTGATAGCAGGCACCGACTGGCATCAGTGCTGGGCACGCCCAAATTATCTGTGCAGATCTCCCATGTGAGGAAATGCCGCTGATTGGCTCTCCCCTCCTCACGCGTGGCGAGAGTGGGCAATGTCATACGAGGTTGACTTAGAATGGGAGAGGAGCCGCCCACCCATCAATTGACAATACAGCGGGCGTGCGGTGGTTAAAGTCTACTTCCACTTTTGCAGTCAAATTTAAGAAACCCTTACTAAATTCACACACCTTACCAAAAATATTTAAAATAAAACCTTCCTAGTTATTTCTTTGGAGTAGGTTGACAGCGGACATATAACCTTACATAGAAGGGGAAAGTTAGGTAGTAATTTTATTCACTTAATGTTTTATTTATCAAGTTATGCTATGTGATTGGAAAGGTAACAGATTTACAGTTAGGCTAAGTTCACCCTAGTGCAACTACAATTTGGTCCGATTTTCAGTGTGATGATGTAGTGTGACATGGATACATTTTTGATACAACTGCGTTTTTTGGTAGGGGCAATTATTAAGGCCTGATGACCGAAACACTTTGGCTTTTTTGGCTTCCCAAGCTCAGTGCCGTGTTCTTGAAGCTTACCAGGCATTACACAGGAGGTAGCAGCTTGGATGCACCTGTTCCAGTTCTACTTCTCCATTGTTCACCCTTAATCTGTCTGGTTTAGCAGGAACCGGCAAATTTCAATCCATCCATGGCCGTTTCCACTCAACAGAAGACTTACTAAATGACCGACCTCTGTTGAACCGGACTGTTTAAAAACTGTCAGAATACAATAGTACAGCTAGGAGGATTCCTCCATCCACCATTTTTTTTTAAAGATCAGAATAATTGGAAAGCTAAAAATAATAATCATCATCATCCATGTATGGCCAGCCTTACAAAGCTCTACTTCTGCCATTGATGCTCAAAGTTTCCATGTAATCTGCTTTTAGAGAGCCTCTTGCACATGCTACAGTGTCAGCTGCATATCATTTCTCTGGACCACAAGAATGCACCATTTTGCACAATGTATTTTGAATATTTGTAGTCTCCCCTAGAAGAACATGATGCAGAAACCATGCAAATCCAGTGAGGGTTCCTGCATCACACCTAACTCACAGTTCAATGAACTGCCCTATGCGAACCGCTGGATGTGTCAATACAAAGTTACTGAACCCCCAGATGGGTTCGCATATTTCAGTGCAAACTGTCAATTCGGACAGGAATTGGAACGCACCAGTGTGAACCGCTTTTGGTGTGGACAAAAAGGGGGGGGGGTTGGTCCTGAATGAGTTTGGCCTGAATGCAATGCAAATTTAGCCATACGGTCTGTATGGCTGAATTTGCATCGCACAGACATTGCAAGTGATCTGCACAGCAGTGCGGTGCGAATCACATGCAATGTCTGGCATCGCTGCAGTGTGAAACGGTGTCTGCAAGTGTCCTACAGACATTAGGTGATTCCATAATCTAGATGAATGTGTAGGTCCATGTAACCTGATGAAACCATAGGCTTAATTTACTCATAGAAGGCTGATCACTCAATTTTATAACACGGATTCAAACACATTAGAAGTAGCCAGCCTGATATAAAACTGCAGGTCTAACAATAGACTAAAAATAACAGGTTTGTAAATAAAACGCTAAACAAAAGAGTGAATGGATAAAAATGGAATACATCAGAAAAACTAATAAAAATGAGATTACGTGGGGCAACAAACCTTTTTATTCAGCTTTAGCCACGTTGAATAACCTTTACTGTCTACATACTGCAGCCCGAAGAACCAGACTTCACGCAGACCGACAGTCTTCACCACCTAGAAAAGGAGACAAAATGACGACTATAGAGATGACTTTTCTGAGACAGTAATAATCTTATGCAATGGAGGCTTGTGGGTCAGCAAACCATATAATGATATACCCATTTGTCCTGTGCTATTCTGTGTCAATATTATTGCAGGATAAACATTCCATACTCATCTATCATACATTTACAGAACTGTTCTTTGCTTTGATAGTTCGACTCCCATGCACAGGATTGATGTCACTGTGGAGTGGCCAACCAAGCAGTCGAAAAGTCAGAACCTGAAAGAAGACCAGGGAAAGATGGCTTGCCAGGCAATACTACCATAAAGTGCCAATATGCTGTGCATGCCAGGACATGTCATTTATGGGTCCAATGAAAACTTGTTTTTGCAGAGATTTTATTTCACTTTAACAAAATGTGTGAACAGCACAGGTGCAGCCTTGCAAAGCCAATGCCTTATAGCTGAAATGTCCATGAAATGCTCAGTTTCAGAGTTGAGAGGTAAATTCACACAGCATGTGCTATGTGCAAACAGTGCAGGGAAATTTGCTTAGAATACTTCAGAGCAGGACATAAGGAAGAAAAGGACAAAATCCTGATTAAGGCGAATGACAAAACCCACCATCAGAAGGAGGAATCAAAACTACCTTGTACAGCAATAAGAAAGGCAGCTTACAGTATAAGGTCGGCAAGTCAGATGCTCTTTGAAGAGGTGATAGCCACAAGCAAGACTACCTTACCACAACAGGTCAGACAAGGGAATAGCCCTTATAGATTCAAAGGGTGGCTTCTGCAGAATTGAGAGAACCAGACAGATTCTCAGGGGGAAACCAGAACACAAACATGGGGAGAGATGCGCGCTACTTCCCGACACAACAAGCAAAACAGGCCTTCCAGGTGCAAGGGCAGTTTATGACAGGTTGACTTCCTAGACTTCAAGAAGGTAAGGATAACAGAGTCTGAAAGGCCTCTGCTGTTAAAATCAGTCAAAAAAACGTAGGGTGGAACACAGGCCCTTAGGGTAGGAGGCAAGAACGGTCCAGAAGAGTCTAGAGGAGCTGGAATATGTCTGAGTAACACCTCGTCCTGTGCCAATTTGGTGCAACATGGACCACCAGCGTGCACTCCTCCTCTATCATTATAGGATTCCAGCTTAGAAGGAACAAAAAAAATAATAATCCTAAGTCACAAAATGTTGAGCTTTCTTCAATGACCAAGTCACCTGCACCAACAAGGCATTCAAGACTGCTCCCCAGCCTTACAGGCTGGCATCCATTCTGAGATCTTTAGAGGAAAAGGCTTCCTTAACTCCAGTGCCAGGTGGAAAAACAGCCATGCTAGAGAGTCTGGCCCTGGCAGCCAGACAAATAGGGCAGTCCAAGGAATGATTTGCTTTGTGTCACGCAGCCCAAAGGTTGGGTTGGAAAGGTCTGGAAAAAAAAATAAGGCATATGACACTGCCTCGAAGGAGGCCACCATAAAACCCAAAGCAAAGCAAAAAGGAAAAAAATAAAAATAACAGCTCAGCACCAGACCCAGGTATTTCAATCTGCAAACTGAGTCTGGCAATGACTTCTGGAGGTTGAATATCCAAACCAACACTCTACAGAGCCTGTACCATCTGGGTGGATGTTGGCTGACATGGAGGACTGATCCTTTAACAGGATATTGTCCAGGTACACATAACATAAATCACTTAAAGGGGTTGTAAAGGAAAAATGTATTGTTATCTTAATAACTTCCTTTACCTTAATACAGTGATGTTTTCATGTTCTCATTGTTCATTTTTGCTCTCAAGTTGCTGTAATTCATCTCTGATCTCCACACTTCCTGGTTGTCTGTTTCCTGATGACCACAGTGCTGGGAGCTTTCTCACTGTGGTCCCTAACTTCAATGAGGTGTGATTACTGAGTGTCTAGTTTCTAGTTTTGTTTTCCAAACCATCACTGCTCTATGGCTCTGTAAGGCAGAGAGGCAGGAAACAACATGCAAAAACGAAACTAGAAACTAGAGGTACATTATATGATAGATAAAAATAAATTTTTAATTTTTTGTAAAAGGAATCAGTTAACTATTATGTCTCAATACCATGTAAACAGTAATTTCAGCAAAAAATAAATAAAAAATAAAAAATGATTTACAACTCCTTTAACCTCCCTGGCGGTATTCCCGAGCGTGACTCGGGGTTAACATTCAGTGCCAGAAGCGGTAACCCCGAGTCACGCTCGGGGTGCATTTTTTTTTCCCCCAAAAATTCCTGGCGATCCGGCGGGGGTTTCCCGCTGGATCGCCGGTCAGACTAGCCTCCCTGGCGGTCTTCACGTGTGTGGCACGGGGTGAGATTTTTAAGCTAATATCGGTAACCCCGTGCCACACACGCGCTTACCTCGCTGGATGCAGAAAAAGTTTACTTACCTTTTCTCTGCGATCCAGCGACGAATCCCCGCAGTACACGGCGGGCGGATGTCCGCCTGATGCTGTGTGTTCCGCCGATTCCCTTCCCTGCGAGCGTCGCGACGTAGGGGGGGGAACGGCGCCAAATTTAAAAAAGTAAACAAACACTATACATACAGTACACTGTAATCTTATAGATTACAGTACTGTATGTAAAAAATACACACCCCCCATGTCCCTAGTGGTCTGCCCTGTACACTACATGTCATTTTGTATAATAAAAACTTTTCTTTCTCCCTGCAAACTGTAGATTGCCCATAGCAACCAAAAGTGTCCCTTTATGGCAAAAATTGTTTTAGAGCAGCTAAAAAACAGCGATAATAAATCAGAATCACTTGCAGAATTTAGCGATAGCGATTTATGGGGAAATTCGTCATAAAAAAAAAAAAAAAATGACAGCAAAAATTCTGCAACTGAGCAAATTTCAGTGATTTTGATTTGATTACATTATTGAATAATTTTTACTATAATTATATTATCATTTGTGATCATTTTTTATAATTATTTATTATATTATAATTTTTAATTAAAAAAAAAAAAAAAAAATCATACCCGGGATGCCTATTAGACTCTTGTTTGAATAGATTTAAGTGAGTTATTCCTAAGAATTACAAGCCTACAGTATAAAACGCCAAATTCCCTTGCAAATAATGGTACCGCTTTTAGCACCTAAAATCTTAAAGAATCATACCGCCAGGGAGGTTAAGAACAAAGCAAAGCCAGAACTGTGTCCAAGTACTTTGATGAAAACCTGGAAAAATTTGGACAGGCCCAAAGAAGGATAACAAACTGGTAATGCCAATCGCTGACTTGAAACCACAGAGAGTGAGTTTTCAGATCCAGCTTGGGCCAAACACCTCAATTTATTTGAAAACCTTTAAAGAGGTTTGAGCAGAAACCTTGAAAGCATGCTCATGCTGGAAAAGGCATAATGACCCTTTGATCTAAGAACTGTCTAACAGCAGATCCATCTGTCAAGATGGCGAATGAGAGACGTTGAAGAGCATGCAGCAGGATGAAGGCAGAGTGTAAAACTTTATATTGTAGCCCCTGGAAACACATTCTGAACCCAGCTGTCTGGGATTTTTAAGGAAGACAGGACTGAGAAGGCCAACAGACATTGAGAAGTGGGGCGTGCACCATTACTGTGAATAGGCCTTGGCATGCCTGGAAGGCCAGGTCTATTTACAAAAATACTAGGGTTGTCCCGATACCACTTTTTTAGGACCGAGTACAAGTACCGATACTTTTTTCCAAGTAGTCGCCGATACCGACTACCGATACTTTTTTTTAAATGTGTCCCTCACATATGCAGCCATGTCCCTTCAGCCATGTCCCTCTAGCCATATCCCTCACATATGCAGCCATGTCCCTTCAGCCATGTCCCTCTAGCCATGTCCCTCACATATGCAGCCATGTCCCTTCAGCCATGTCCCTCCAGCCATGTCCCTCACATATGCAGCCATGTCCCTCCAGCCATTTCCCCCATACCTTTGCCGCCGAAAGCCGCCACGCCGCATGGAGAAAATCACAGCATTCATTTGAATAGCTGTTTTGCCCGCACGTATAGACACTCCCCCTTGCTCGGGATTGGACAGATCACGATCACCCATCCAATTACGAGCAAGGGGAAGTGTCTACAGGCAGCGGGAAAACTACTACAGCTGTTCAAATGAAAGCTGTGATGTTCCCGCACGACGTTTAACCCATGCGGCGGCTTTCGATGCGGCGGCAACGGCGGGGGGGGGGTTAGGGAGTATTCTATTTAGGTATCGGGGGTATTTGCGGGAGTACAAGTACTCCCACAAATACACGATATCGGTCCCAATACCGATACTGGTATCGGGACAACCCTAAAAAATACATTACTATTTTAGACCTAGCCGTGGAAGCCATTCTTCCTTTAAAAAGCCTACTAGCAGATGCACAAATATTTATTTCTAGGAGAAAAAATGCTTACTCCCCTCATAATTTCTTTGATTTACTTATCCAAGGAGAGCCCAAACAGGCTTCAAAGGGTAACCATTTAAGGAGTTTCCTACGAGGTTGTTCTTCAGGGCAACATTTAAACCACAGACTCCTGTGCCATGTCCTGAGAGGGAAGGCTCATTTTGGAAATTTGGTAAAGTATCCACCAAGCTATTTACACAGCAATGTAAAGCTGAAGGCAAAAAGTCCAGCTGACTATGGACAAAAGGTTACATAAGGATGGAACTGAGGTTCCAGGCAGTACACTTAGTTTGCATGGCAGGACCAACCAAGGCAAAGAGAGCCTCCATATTTTTATCTACCAGGTCAATGAACATAGGTTTAACATGCACGGGGCACATGTGTCATGGGATACTGGTGAGCCAAATGTTTGGGAGGAGCAAAGATATTCTCTGGGTGAGGCCAGACTCCATACAGAACTGGCTCAACCAGTGTGTTGACAAGGAAATATTAGCAAGTATGGAGAAACTTAGATACTTGATACCTTTGGCTGCCCTAATGCTAAACAAGAGCATACAACTTCCATAAGTTTAGCAATAGTCTTTGAGCTTGGAAGAAATATCCATAGTAGTATCCTTCCGATCTGATGTCACAGCTGGTGGGGAATTTATCTTAGCAGAAAGCTCCTAGCCAGATGACCACCGCTGGGGTTAGGTGCACACCGCTAAGTTTGTGGACCCTTCTGCTAACTGCTGCGGATGGAGCTTTGGGTGGTTCAGGGAAGTAACTCCACCTAAGCACCGACACTGATCATACAGGGAGCTAGAGCATAATATTCCCCAGGGTGCAGAGTCTCTAAGACCCAGCAGGTTTTCACCAGAGCCTTTGATGATGAGGATGGACTTCGCCTACTCCAGATCACATCCCCCAGGGTCTCCAAGTTCACACTCACGGCTGGCTCTGGTGGATGAAGAGGGAGCAGCAATCCAGAGAAACCAGGAATAGTCAGCATGACAAGCCAAGGGTCGGGGCAACAAGCAGACAGGGAAACACACAGGGAAGCCTTAACACACTATTGCTCGGGCAAGGCTGGCTTGCAGTACACAGAGTTAAGTAGTGTTTCCTGTTAGAGGCTGGGGTGGAGCCATGCTGAGAGAAAATAATTTAAACATGCAGGTGTGAGTGCGTGGTCCTTAAGCAGATACACAGACCAGAGGAAGTAGGCAAACAGACGGGGCATGAAACATCACTGCAGAATCATAAAACTCCTCCTCTTGCACTGCAACTTACTCTAGGACCAAGTCAAAGATTGACTCAAGAGGGGAGGTGGAAAGGGCACAGTCGTGACCCTTGTGGTCTAGAGCCTCAAAGTCCAAAGTTTTACCTGTGAAATCTGACACTGGCAGAAAATTCAAGAAACAAAGTATAAGCCTGGAGCAGCAGACAATCTGGCTGAGCGACAAGAAAAAGGAAGGGATTTAGAATTGGGACAACTATCAGAGTAGAGTGTACCAGGGCCCTGCACATATGCAATACAACCCTCAATGGAGCTAAAGGCTAAGCCTGAACTATTGAGCAAATATGACCCCTTATCCCCATGAATAAAATATCCTCAGAGGGGTACTTATGGCTTCCAACAGAGCAGGAGGGATGATGGCTCGGTGCAAGCACCTGTAGGCCATTATAACCCAGGATCTTTGAGTGCAAACTGCTGCAATGTGCCCTCAGATAGGAGAAGTAGAAGATGTTGCTTGGCCAGTGTCCCAATTCCAACGAGAAAGCGGCAGGACTTGCATGAACAGTAACCTCCTCATTTTAACAGGCACAGAGAAGCACTCTGACACTTGCTATGGTGCAAGATTGCTACACCAGCTACCCTTCAATAACATACAACTAAATGGCACAAAAAAAACCACAAGTGGAAGCGTGAACAGTGGTTTGCACCTCATCCTAAAAGAGGAAATAACTTGGCACCCTGGGTTCAAACATTTAAAGGGACCTGTACTAAACATTGTTTACAGAGATAAGGGGTAATGCCTCCTGGTTTCTCCTTCCACAACAGGCATACCTTCCACATGGGTGTTTAATAAATGGTCTCTGCACCAGGCAGACCACAGCTCCAGACCTGTAAAGCACTCTGCACCCACACCGGGATCTAGTGCAAGCAACATTACAGGTTGGCTTCTACCAGGCAGGTGTCCAGGAGGGGCCTTGGGGACCTGAATGTGGTAGCATAGAACACAGTCATAATAATTTAAAGAAGTCTGTATCCTGTACTGAATGACCAAGAATTGTTTTATACATCTGCAGATATTAGGCTTTAAAATAAAAATGACACAAGAATGCTGTATGTACTTTGTGTTACAAAGAAACAATTATACTAAAAATTATACAATAATATATTCCTAAAGCGGTGCCAATGTCAATATATGTACCTGGTCAAACAGCTGCTTGCCAGTTGTATTCGGCTGAATGGCAAACTCCAGCTCCGCGTCCATGGTGGTCACTCGAACATTAATCTATATCAAAAGGCAAAAAGAGAAAAACGTGATCCACAATTCATAATTCATGCACAAACCTATACAACATACCCTCACAGCATATCTATGAGCATAGTCAGTGGTACAGAAAAGCAGCAGACACTAAAGCCTTAAGGCTGACTTTGAACCAGTTTTCTTTATGTTTTTATTAGGCTCCCATATTTACATAGGATAACATTAACAGGATGTGATTGATGTATTGTTAGCAGATGTCGCATGAAATTTGGAAACATCAAAATGAAATGGATTCTAAAGTTGTCAGGCAACTGAGAGCACTATATGATGAGATAGAAAACATTTTTACAGTAATCAGAATGGAAATAAATGACAAATACGAGATGCAAAAACTGTCCCTGAATACTGCTTTCCGGACAAAGACAACTTTGCCACCACAAACTATCACTGCGCACCATGGATGAGATTCTGCTCTATGCAACAGCTAGGGGACCATGGGCACCAGTTCCAAAGAGTCCTTGTCCCTTTTCTCATACTTTCTGAGAAAGCAATGAAGGCTAAAGTGGAACCACAGTATTGCCATGATCTTCAGAAATTAATTTCAAATATCAACAAAATTACTTAAAAAATCTCTCTTAAAACTGGGTTTTAAAGCTGGGTATATATATTTTACAAACGTAGGTCCGTTCCTAAGAAACCGACCCAAGAACACTAGATGAGTGGACCTGTTAGCCACTCTCCACCCAATATCCTTTGATTAACAAAAAAAAAAAAAAATCAAAGGAGCTTGGTGGAAACCTGTTGGTCAAATATCAGTGGCTGTTCGGGTATTTGGACAGGTGCCAGGCTGCAACAGTCAGAATACATCAGCTGAAGCAGGGGATTCCTCAATCCACGCTGTGTAAGAATGGAAGCGTAAATCTTTAAAAAAAAAAAAAAATCTGTGTGTGTACTGTATACCCAGTAGAAAAAAAAAAAACAGAGGACGCGATCGAATTGCTCTAGCTTTAATCTCTCCTTAATTTTATGCAGCTAGCTGCCGTTTTCTTAGCAAATACTGGCTAAACACTATTCGATTTACAGTGAACATCTAAAAATATTTCTATGAAATTTATCATCAGTACATTCGATATCACAAATGTTTTAAGAAAGCAATTTAAAATTTAGTTTGCTTTTACTATTTGGTTTTAGAATTAATAATTTCCTTAACAAAAACACAAAAAAAAAAACAAAAAAAAACAAACACATTCTCATTTTGAAATTCATCTTAAGAAAAATTCTCCACTCGGCTCCTTGGAATTTTGAAGTCACTGAGGTAGAAAACGATCATCGATTTGACCCCACTAACGATTCAAAAAGTGAACATACATTTCTGAAACTAAAGATTACAACAAGATTCAGCTACTGTATGACCAGTCAAAATTACTAAAGTTGACTGTAATTTTGGAAGGATTCATACTCAGGGCTTTAGAAATGAGGCGTTATTATATTGGGGGATTTTAATTATCCAGACATAGACTAGGCAGAGGGAACCACGCATTTGTCTAAGGCTCTCTAGTTACTAAATGTCATGCAGGACAATTTCATGGGTCAGATGATAGACGCACAAACTAGAAATAAAGTGTTACTGGATCTACCGATTATCAACAATACGGACCTGATCGCGGATGTGGAAATACAGGGCAATTTAGGCAACAGCCATCACAGGTCAATTGGCTTCGGTATAAATCACACAAATAGGAAACATAAGGGCAATACAAAGACAATGAATTTAAAAACAGCCAACTTCCAAACTACGAACCTTGCTGGAAGGCATAAATTGGGATAAAATCTTAGGAATAAAGAACACAAAAAGGAAAGATGGGTTTGCTTTAAGAGCATATTAAATAAGGGCATTAGCCAATGCATCCCATTGGGTAATAAATTTAAAAAAGCGAACAAAAGTCCTGGATGGCTTAACTCAGTGTTTGACAAATTTGCTTGGAATCTAGGAGCCAACTAAAAAAAAGTTAGGAGCCAGAAAACACACCCCGTCCCGACGAGCTCGCACGCAGAAGCGAACACATATGTGAGTAGCGCCCGCATATGTAAACGGTATTCAAAACACACATGAGGTATCGCCGTGATCGTTAGAGCGAGAGCAGTAATTCTAGGACTCCTCTGTAACTCAAAACATGCAATCCGTAGATTTTTTTAAACGTCGCCTATGGAGATTTTAAAGGGCAAAAGTTTGTCGCCATTCCACGAGCGGACGCAATTTTGAAGCGTGACATGTTGGGTATCAATTTACTCTGCGTAACATTATCTTTCACAATATAAAAAAAATTGGGATAACTTTACTGTTGTCTTATTTTTTAAATTAAAAGTGTATTTTTTCCCCAAAAAAAGTGCGCTTGTAAGACCGCTGCGCAAATACGGCGTGACAGAAAGTATTGTAACGATCGCCATTTTATTCTCTAGGGTGTTAGAATAAAAAATATATATAATGTTTGGGGGTTCTAATTAGAGGGAAGAAGATGGCAGTGAAAAATGACACATTGGAATTGCTGTTGAACTTGTAATGCCAACGGCCACCACCAGATGGCACCAGCTCACAGAAGGAAGAGCTTGGGACTTCACAAGGCCGCAGCCTCAATTACCGGCAGTCGCGGGCCCGCCGCGGATGGTTAGTGCGCACGGAGACACAGGAGCCTGTGCCTCCATGCGCCCCCACCTCTCCCGCCGCGGCCTCAATTACCAGCAGGCGCCAGGTCACAATTTGTCACAATTGCGACCTGGCGCCCGGATATTGTTGACCCCTGGCTTAACTCCAATGTAAAAATGCATATAAAAGTAAAGGAGAAGGGCCTTCAATAAATACAAGATTGAGGGATCATCATCAGCATTCAGATTTTATAAAAAATGCAAAAAGAAATGTAAGGGTGCAATTAGGGCGGCTAAGATAGAACACGAAGACACATGGCGAAGGAGAGCAATAAAAATCCCAAGAAATTCTTTAAGTGTGTAATCCGTAAAAAAGGGAGGACAGACCATATTGGCCCCATAAAGAATGAAGGACATCTTGTTACAAAGGATGGGGTGATGGCGAAGATGATGAATTTCTTCTTCTCCCCAGTCTTAACAAGGGAAATGGGGGCTTCAGTAACCAAAACTGCAGTGTTTATCCTCAAGACACATCACAGGAAGCACCTCCATGGTTAACAGAGGACAGAATTAAAATTAGACCTGGGAAACTTAACATTAATAAATCACCGGGATCAGATGGCTTGCACCAGAGGATACTTAAGGAACTCAGTCAAGTAATTGCCAGACCATCGTTTTTACTGACAGTCTGACTGGAATGGTACCAGCTGATTAGAGAAAAGCCAATGTAACACCAATATTTAAGAATGGCCCGAAACATCCCTGGGAATTACAGATCAATTAGCCCAACATCAATAGTATGCAAGCTCTTGGAGGGGATCATAAGGGACTATATACAAGATTTTATTAATGAGAACGGTAGCATCAGCAGTAATCCGCATGGATTCATGAAAAATCATTCTTGCAAAACCAATCTATTAACCTTCTATGTCAGGAGGTGGGTTGCCATCTAGATAAAGCATTTGACAAAGTTCCCCATAAACGTTTACTGTACAAAATAAGGTCCTTTGGCATGGACCAAAGGGCGAGTACATGGATTGAAAGCTGGCTAGAAGGGTGAGTTCAGAGAGTGGTGATTAAAGGGGAGTACTCGGAATGGTCAGGAGTCGGTAGTGGAGCCCCCCAGGGTTCTGTGCTGGGACCAATCCTATTTAATTTGTTCATAAATGACATGGAGGATGGGGTAAACAGTTCAATCTCTGTATTTTCAGACGATACCAAGCTAAGCATGGCAATAACTTCTACGCAGGATGTGGAAACCTTGCAAAAAGATCTGAACAAATAAATAGCAGCTACATGGCAAATTAGGTTTAATGTAGAAATATTTAAAATAATGCATTTGGGTGAAAAAAATATGAATGCAATCTATGCACAAGGGGGAGAACCTGTGGGGGAATCTAGGATGGAAAAGGACCTGGGGGTCCTAGTAGATGATGGGCTCAGCAATGGCATGCAATGCCACGCTACTGCTGACAATGCAAACAAGAATCTTGGCATACATTAAAAAGGGGGATCAACTTTTAGAGGTAAAGCGATAATTCTCCGGCTCTACAAGACTCTGGTCCAGCCGCATCTAGAGTATGCTGTCCAGTTCTGGGCACCAGTCCTCAGGAAGGATATACTGGAAATGGAGCTAGTACAAAGAAGGGCAACAAAGCCAATAAAGGGACATTAGTTAAGAAAGATTGTGAGCACTGAACGTATTCTCTCTGGAGAAGAGACGCTTGAGAGGGGATACAATTTAAATTTACAAATACCATACTGGTGACCCCACAATAGGGATACAACTTTTTTTGTGGAATGAAGATTAACAAGACACGTGGCCCCTCATTAAAATTTGAAGAAAAGAGGTTTAACCTTAAACTACTTAGAAGGTTCTTTACTGTGAGAGCGGCAAAATATGTGGAATTCCCTTCCACAGGCAGTGGTCCCAGAGGGGAGCATTCAAAAAACTATTAGATAAGCACCTGAATGACCACAACATACAGGGATATACAATGGAATACTGACATATAATCACACACAATGGTTGGACTTGTGTTTTTGTTCAACCTCATGTACCTATGAAACCCAAATGCTCTGCTTCCTGCACAGCCCACTATCTAAGCGTGTTGCAGCACCACCCATGCACATTAGTGCAGGAAAGGGAAGTTGCACAATACAGAAACCACGGACTAAAAAAAAATATAACTGCTGCCCAATCTAGAAACCATGTGAAGAATGTGAGAGGAAATTGTTTTAGCCCTGTGGGGTCGTGAAATTCCATACCTGCACTTGTGCTCCCACCACAGAGACCAGAGAGCCTCGAGTCCCGTATGAACAGTTCCCGATTACCTGATTGTTGTGATTAGTCACTGTTCATGCCACCCCTGTTTTTTGCACCTCTTTAATGGAGAAAAAGATTTCAATTTTACCAACACATGTCAAAGCTGCAAAATTCCGGTCAGGCGTGAAGATCTGTTTTACCCTCCATCAATAAGGGGTTAATTAAATGCAAGATGAATCCATGTCTATTTTCCTCTCTTTTATTGCTCTATATGACCCTTCGGATTTCTCATAACTTTGACAGTTTTTTAATTGCTGCCCGAGTTTTTGTTAGGGAGGTCCCAGTCCCTCACATTCTGTGTGACACAAGAACAGGAAGAAAAAAAGTAATAGCATAATATGCAGGTGAAGTGGGAGATTCATTCATCCGTGCTATATTGCATGGATAGAGGAATTTATATTATTTTTTTATGTTTTCAGGCTGAATGAAAAACAAAATCTGTTGTATGGTCAGCTTTAGCTTTAATTTTTTATTACGGTCTATCCCCACTGGAAGGATTGAGGAAATGAGGGAATATCAACAGAACACAGACAGCTTTAACCACTTAAGCCCCGGACCATATTGCAGGCCACTTTTTGCAATTCGGCACTGCGTCGATTTAAATGACAATTGCACGGTTGTGCGACGTGGCTTCCAAACAAAATTGGCGTCCTTTTTTCCCCACAAATAGAGCTTTCTTTTGGTGGTATTTGATCACCTCTGCGGTTTTTAGTTTTTGTGCTATAAACAAAAATAGAGCAACAATTTTGAAAAAATAATATTTTTTACTTTTTGCTATAATAAACATCTATATATATATCTCTATATCTCTATATACATATATATATACACACACATATCTATATCTATATCTATATATATATAAACAAAACAAAAAAATTTTTCCTCAGTTTAGGCCGATATGTATTGTACATATTTTTCGTAAAAAAATCGCAAGCAGCGCTTATTGATTGGTTTGCGCAAAAGTTATAGCTTTTCCAAAATAGGGGATAGTTTTATGGCATTTTTATTAATAGTTTTTTTACTAGTAATGGCGGCGATCAGCAATTTTTATCGGTACTGTGACATTATGGCGGACACTTCGGACACATTTTTGGGACCATTGGCATTTTAATAGCGATTAGCGCTATAAAAATGCATGGATTACTATAAAAATGCCACTGGCAGGGAAGGGGTTAACACTAGGGGGGCGAGGAAGGGGTTAAGTATGATTCCTGGGTGTGTTATAACTGAAGGGGGGGGGGTGGACTGACTTGGGGAAATGACTGATCGCTGTTCAGACATTATATGAACAGACGATCAGGCATTTCTCCCCCTGACAGGACCAGGAGCTGTGTGTTTACACACACAGCTCCCGGTTCTCGCTTTGTAACGAGCGATCTCGGGTGCCCAGCAATGATCGTGTCCGCCAGGCACGTGCGTCGGCGTCAAAGGCAAGCGGGGGGCGCACGTGCCCCCATTGGCTGCTCGGCGAGATGACGTATAACTATGTGATCTCGCCCAGCAGAACCGACCTGCCACCGTATAACTGCGGCGGCTGGTCGGCAAGCAGTTAAAAAAGAGACATCTCCTAATACATCTCCCCATCCCCCTCTTCCCCTCCTCCTGGGTTTTATTATTTATTTATTTATAACACCAACACCACAGTATATATTCTTAACATTTATTGAATTGTTCTTACTTCGCATGTGGGCGTTTCTGTTTGGGTCTTGGAGACGTTCCCCACAGGCTCCCCAGGCCATCTACCACCAATCTTTGAGGCAACACTATACAGGTGATTTTTTTGGTGTGTACCCTTTTAAATGTAATGATCTATAACAGGGCTCAAAATTTCAAGTCTTGAGCCACTAGCCAGTCCTTAGGAGTAACTCGCCATCAGTTGCCAAACCCAACCGCTCTCCTTCCCCCAAGGCCACCCCTAAACACGCCCTCTTACATTATCTCATGAAATTACACTGTTAAATGTTTTTTTGCAAAATTAAGTTCCAGAAATAAATATTAACAAAAACTTTAAAAATATTAACATAAAGCATATCAGTAGCCATCAGTCCAGCCCCACTGCGCCCCAAATGCAGCCCCAATGTGCCCCATCAAATGCAGACTCACCATTGCGGAACACACACACACACACACACCAGGCATCTCCCCTCGTGCATCAAAGAGCTGGGTCTGTGTTCGGCGGTACGGTTACAAGATTCCGCCCCCCTAGGCTGGCTCTTGTGATAAGCGGAACACTGATTGAATCAGTGTTCCATATACTATCACACAAGATAGTCTAGGGGGCAGGACCTTGTAAAAGCGCAGTCGAACACAGGCCTAGCCCTGTGATGCACGGCAGGAGATGCTCACTGTGTGTGCGATACACAAGAGGAGGAGGAGGAGAGAGGGGGGAAGGAGGGGAGCGCTGCATCCTCAGCTCAAAGAGCCCCCAGGGCAGTTTGGCCCTGCCGCTCTGTGTCCTCTGGTGGACAGTATCTTGGCTAATGAAGCTATGCATGCTTTTTTTTTTACAGGACATCAGAGCGGCAGGAGGGGGGCCTGATGGTTGCACTGCTTTTGCCAGAAGATCTCAGCCAGGAAACTGAGCCCAGTCTGTCCCTGCTCCTCACTCGCCCTGCACTAAATTCCACTTACAATATGCGAGCTGGCACGTGGAATATTTGAGGGCTGATCTATATTATAAAATATCATTCACCCCCGCTATATGGAATGCTGTATTGAATATAGAGAATGTGTTTTCTCTCGTAATAAAATATGATGCTGTATGTAGTGAAAAATAATCTGTTATTTAATATATGAAACACGGATTGTCATGATGTACAAATGTTGTTACAGTATTTAACTGGATCGGAGGGCCTGACAAAGCAGGTTCTCCCGGTAATCGCATTGGCTATATAAACTACAAACTGAATCCTGAACCCAGGATTTACACTACCCTGGACAAGTATTTTGTTAAATTGTTTTTATGACCCCCCCCCCCCTTTTTATCATTTGTACAAATGGTTTTATATAACTTTTTGACTCAAGGTTATTGACACAAGGTAGTACATGAAAAGTCTCAAACCATACTTATATTTTTGCAATTATGTTTTAAGGGATGGTACTTCCTAAGGGCATGCATTGATTCACACTCTTATGCCCACATAGAACAGTTCAATACATCTCCAGGTTGGTGGGGGAGGGTTGGGAACTTCCACAGTTGCTGGCCCAATTGGATAGCTTTCCTCACATCCAAAACACATTTAATTTCTGGGCGAGTCCATGCTGGAGAGATTTAATTTAGGTCATCTCACTAGGACAGGAAGTGAGGACAACTCTTCTCAATGACTGACAAAAACTGGAACAAAACCTAAAAGGTCATAACCATTCCCTTCTTTGTCTTTCACTTTAAATACTACAGTGTCAGTTTGTAAAACCTAAAAAAAGAACCTCTGAAGATATCAAACTCCCTCCTGTTCTACATGCTCATCTGTGGCCTCCTTTTTTTCAAAAGGTGTTAATCACTCTCATTAAACAAATGACTATTTATAACTCCTTTGAGTCCAGGGAAGGATAACCCTTTGACTCCTAAGCCTCAATGGCTGTAAAAGTTGCTTTCAACTGCAGGATTAGTGTCAACAGCTAAACATGATGGAATTGTTTAACAGTCCCTATCACTAGAAGCCATCTGCCAGCCATCATCTAACCAGCTTATCTACGGCCCCTCAACTGTCAGTGACTCCAGCCTGACTGAGCTCAGCACAACAATGGTGGAGAGCAAGAAAGAAAAGCAACAGGTTGAAAAATCAATGGTGGAAGATAAAAGCAGAAAACAGCTGCACTCGTCTGCAAGGAAAATACAGGCACAAAAATAAACAGAGGTTGAAGAGAAATCAAAAGCTAAAGCCGACTTGTAGATTTGATGGAAACAATGTAATATTTTCCAGACAGAACGTATGTTTCATTTGGGGCTTTTTATTGTACACTGGTCAGTATTTTTCCAATGAACGGTGCTGCATTTCTGACTCATCCAGTTTTATATTTCATATAGGACACTTTCTGCCTATAAAAGGTACGTGTACTTTTTCTTCTCCATGTGTTTTCAATCTGAACCCATTCTTCTCTGGGGCAGATTTCTTGGCCTCAGACCGGCACCAACCCCCATAGTATTTTTGCACTTGGCGAACAAATTATATACTTTGAAATGCATATTAACCACTTGCCTACTGTGCACCTACACCCCCCTTCCTGCCCAGACAAAATTTTAGCTTCCGGCACTGCGTCGCTTTAACTCACAATTGCGACGTGGCTCCCAAACAAAATCGACGTTCTTTTTTTCCCCACAAATAGAGCTTTCTTTTAGTGGTATTTGATCGCCCGTGCGTTTTTTTTTTTTGCGCTATAAACAAAAAAAGAACGACAATTTTGAAAAAAGACAATATTTTTTGCTTTTTACTATAATAAATATCCCATTTAAAAAAACAAAACAAAAAAAAAACATTTTTTATCTCAGTTTAGGTAGATACGTATTCTTCTACATATTTTTGGTAAAAAAAAAACCAATAACCGTATGGTGACTGGTTTGCACAAAAGTTATATTGGGGACATAATTATGACTTATTTTTTACTAGGAATGGCGGCGATCTGCGATTTTTTTTTTCCGGGACTGGGACATTATAGCGGACACATCAGACACTTTTGACACATTTATGGGACCATTTACATTTATACAGTGAACAATGCTATAAATATGCATTGATAACTGTATAAATGTAACTGGCAGGGAAGGGGTTAACCACTAGGGGCGGGGAAGGGGTTAAATGTATATCCTGGGTGTGTTCTAACTGTAGGGGGAGGGGACCGATTGTGTCCCTATGTACAAGGGACACAATCGGTCTCCTCTCTCCCTGACAGGGGCGTGGAGCTCTGTGTTTACACACAGAGTTCCACGTCCCAGCTCAATTGTCGGCAATCGCGTGTGCCCGGCGGCCATCGCGGCCGCTGGGCACAC